>PVHT021183646.1:8645392-8671762 GCA_004024745.2 Catagonus wagneri
TGGTGAGGAGGGGAGGTGCCGTGCTTGAGAGAAGGCTTGGCTCAGAGCAGGCTCCAGGGTTGCTTTCTGATTTCCACCCACATTCGTCTTTGGGACCTTCTGCCCTCCTTTCTGGGTCCTTTCCCTGGGCCCAGACGTCTTTCGGTGGGACCCTGAGCCCCCTTGCTCTGTCGAGGTGGGCTTCAGCTTTGTGCCTCGAGTGTGGATACGGCAAACATGGCCCATTCCAGCTGGTCAAGCGTATGAGACTCTGGAAGGAAAGCCCAAAGAGAGGGTGACGGGTTCTCTGATGGAATAAAGCCTTCACAGTGGGATGCTGGAAGATGGCAGAAAGGGTCTGTCTGTCTGTCTCTGTCCCGCCTCCCAAGCTGTCATGGCACATATCACCAACATCGTCGTTGAAGACAACTTGGATTTATTCTTCAGGGTTCTGGAGCTCAGAAGTCCTGAAATGGGCAGGCGGGGCTTGCATTCCTTCTAGAGGTCGAGTGAGAATCCACTTCCTTGCCTTTTCTAGCTTTTGGAGGGTGCCTGCTTGCTTGGCTCGTGGCCCCTAACCCCATCTTTTTTTTTGTTCTTCCCTTTTTAATGCTGCACCTGCGGCATAGGGAAGTTCCCAGGCTAGGGGATGAACTGGAGCTGCAGCTGCCGGGCTACACCACAGCCCCAGCAATGCAGGATCCTTAACCAACTGAGCGAGGCCAGGGATCAAACCTGCATCCTCATGGACACTATGTCGGGTTTGTAACCCGCTGAGCCACATGGGAACTCCCTAACTCCATCTTCAAAGTTAGCATCACAGCGTTTCCCCACCGCTGTGTGGCCTTCTGCTTCTGGAACTCTCGAGATTCCCTCTTAACCAGGACTTTTCTGATCACATTAGGTCCACGAGGGTAATCCAGGATCATCTCCCCTTCCCAGGATCCTTAACCTAACACCGCCTGCAAAGTCTTTTTTGGCCTGTAAAGTACCATACTCAGAAGTTCTGGGGCTTAGGATTGCGGGGGTGGGGGCGGGGGGGCACATTATTCAGTTTCTGCCACAGGAGGAGAAAGAATACCACTAGAATGCTTCCAGTTGCTTGAGAACAGGGAAGGGGAAGTCAGGAAGCTGACTCAGCACGGGGAAGGGCCACAAGCTCAAAGCTGGGACAGAGACACCAGCTCAGCTCAGACTCAGGACTCCTATGCCCTGGGGGTGGGGGAGGGGGAAGGGTCTCTTTTCACTAGGTCAAGGGCTCCCAGGGAAGAAGTGGAATGAGGAGTGAGCCTGGACGGGGAGCCCGAAGCCTGGGTCACTGAAGGCTCTGTGTCCCATGGGACAGAGCCTTGGGAAGTCTGTCCCCTCCTAGGTACCTCTGCTGCCCTGTATTAAGTACAAAGGTGTCAGATCACAGGAGCTTTACCTTACGGAATTTTTTTTTTGGGGGGGTGGGGCTGCACTTGTGGCATATGGAGGTTCCCAGGCTAGGGATTGAATTGGGGCTGCAGACCTTCTGGAATTTCTGAATGGACAGACCCTTGATCAGCTCATGAGAAGCATTCAGACCTTCATACTCTTATTCTCTAAATTCCTGGAGGACAGACTGCCGCCCCCCCCCACCCCCCCGTAAGAGAGTGGGCGGGGTGGGGGTCAGAAGTATGGGTTCTGGCTCCAGAGCACCATGATTTGAATCTTGGCTCTGCTATCACTAGCTGTGTGACTTGGGAAAACTACTTAACCTCTCCGTGCCTTTGTGTGGACACAATGGAGATGAAAAAGACGGGGCTGTTGTATGCAATTTTACACGTGAAGGCTGTGCACCCAGTAATTCAATAGTGTTTGGTTAAGATCCGAATCTGTGGAGTTCCCGTCGTGGCTCAGTGGTTAACGAATCTGACTAGGAACCGGGAGGTTGTGGGTTTGATCCCTGGCCTTGCTCAGTGGGTTAAGGATCCGGCATTGCCGTGAGCTGTGGTGTAGGTCGCAGACGCAGCTCGGATCCCACGTTGCAGTGGCTGTGGTGTAGGCCAGCAGCTACAGCTCTGATTAGACCCCTAGCCTGGGAACCTCCATATGCCGCGGGTATGGCCCTGAAAAGACCAAAAAAAAGAAAGAAAGAAAGAAAGAAAGAATCATCCAGTCCAGGAGTTCCCATCGTGGCTTAGCAGTTAACAAACCCGACCAGTATCCATGAGGACACAGGCTCCATTCCTGGCCTTGCTCGCCCAGTAGGTTAGGGATCTGGCATTGCCGTGAACTGTGGTGTAGGTCGAAGATGCGGCTCAGATCCCGAGTTGCTATGGCTGTGGTGTAGGCTGGCTGCTGCAGCTCTGATTGGACCCCTAGCCTGGGACCTTCCATATGCCACAGGTGCAGCCCTAAAAAAACAAAACAAAAAGCAAACAAAAAAAACCAGTCTGTTCATTTTGTCATTTAGGCTGCCCCAGTAGTGACCTGCTTTCCCCTAGTCCTAAGTGATCAGCCTCATGCAGAACCAATTCAGTAGTTAATCAGAGGGCCAGCTCTGTTCAGGCCCAGAGTGGGCACTGAGGATGAGCTGTATCAGATGGAATGAGCTCCAGAAGAGCGCCCCATGCAGGTAAGCAGGGAAGAAGTCTTGAATCAGCAGCATCTCCGTCCAGCTGGGGACCAGGTGCTCAGAGGGCCTGGAGGAGGCAGGCAGGGACTTGGACTGCTCCTGGGTTTCCGGTCCCGTCTGTCCTGCTTTATGTGTGACCTTGCGCATGCCACTGCACTCTCCCCAGCGCCTCAGTTCCCCTGGCTGTACAGCGGTAGTGCTCTACCCCCCGGCATAGCTGTAGGAATGGACCTTGAAAACAGTAGTCTCTAGCACATAGTAGGTGCTCCCATAAAAAGAAAAAGGAAAAAAAAACCCTAAAAGGATATTTATTTATTTACTTATTTTAAAAGGACATTTAAAGATAGTTCGAGGACGCGGGCTGCCAGCCGAGGGTCCAGGGAGGACGGTCCCAGGGCAGGGGAGACAACTGCCGACAGGGTTTGGGGCGCAGAAGTCCCTGATGTTGCTCCAGCCTCCCGCTCTGGGAATCGCTGCCTCCCGGCTCTCTCGGGAACCGGGAACCGGGAATCACTCAGATCCGTGGGGGCGCTCAAGTCCCATCGCTGGGTGGGAGTCTCGGCGAGGGGCAAAATCACACTCCTGCTCAGATTCCTGAAGTATCTTTTTTTGTTTTGTTTTTAATGTCCCTGTTTTAAATAGCGTTGTTTTCCATGGGTCATATGACCGCTCCTCCTCCACCCCCGCAGGCCAGGGGCGGGTGGGGCGCGAGCCGCCGAGGGTGTTGCCACGTCGGGCCACAAAGTGGGAGATCAGCGGTCGGGCGGCGGCCACGTGACCCGGCCGGGGGATAAATGGACCGCGCGGGCTGCGCTCGGCACAGCCGTCCTCCCGCCTCCTCGACCGAGTCGCGAGCAGTTGGAGCAGCCAGCCCCGGAGACCTCTCCGAGCGCCGTTCCGCCCCAGGATGGAGCACTCGCAGCCCAACAGGCAAGCGCCGGGCCGATGGATCCGCCTCTGCCGGGCGGGGCAGCCGCTGCCCTCCCGCCGCCGAGTTCCCGAGGCTGAGCCGGGAAGCAGGAAGCGACCTCGCTGAGCGGCCAGTCACTTGGGCTTTGGTGTGCGAGTTCCGATCCTGCCCGTTGCGGGTAGTTGGAGGGAAGAAAGGCGATTTTACAGCCTGGCGCCCTGGCTCAGGATGGGTGATCCGGTGGGAGTGTCAACTCTGGGATCCAGCTTAGTTGGGGGCTTTGGACGTGTGAGTGGGTTTGGAGGTGGCCGTGGGCTTAATCCGGGATTTTAGGGCTGCCTGAGCCTGGGTGAGGGTGCCTGGTCCTTTTACTAGGGACATCTCTTGGTGTCGCATCCGCCTCTCTCTGTAGATGTTGAATGCCTGAGCAGGACAGTGCCTGAGCAGGAGATCGGGGGCTTGGGGTCCCCATTTGCTGGGGAGGATGGCACAGTTGAGGGAGGCAGCAAGGCCACGTCTCCTGGCCAGCTGGGATTGGAAACTTGGTCTGTTTACCTTCAAGTCTGGCTCCTTCCCTTCTTCCAAGAATTTGATCGCAGTAGAGCTGGGGATGGGGTTTCTGGAAGGCTTGCGGGAGGGAAAGAAGCAATGACAGTCGTGTGAGAGGTGGAGACGGACAAATGACAGAAATACTCTCAGAAAGGGACTTTTTTTCTTTTTTTTGAGTAAAGCTAGCTTTATTTAGGCTTTTAAACACAAACACGGGTGATGAACCTAACACTAAAAGGGGTCATGAGATTTATTGCTGAAACGACAACACAGCTGATGAATTAAATCATGGGTCTAAGTGCCAATCGAAGTAATGACAGTGTTGAATATCAGTGTTCACCCTGCCCGCCGGTGCTTCTTCCTGGGCTGTGCTGCCCCCTTCTCTCCTCCACTGAGAATAACTGGTACCAGGATTTCCCTAGTTTTATTTTGTTTTTGTTTTTTGCCCCGCCTGTGGCACGTGGAAGTTCCAGGGCCAGGAATCTAAGCCGCACAACAGCAGCAACCTGAGTCCCAGCAGTGACAACCCTGGATCCTTAACCTGCTGAGCCACCAGGGGACTCCCCAGGATTTCCCTCTTGGTTTGGGGACCTAATTACATAGTATTTTAATGACTGACAGGTGTGGATGGGGTTGCGGTTTAAGGCACTCGGAAGGTAGCTGCATTTTAGATGGGAGTCTGGATTTCAGCAGAGGAGCCCGATGAAAGCTGAAATCTCTTGACGGTCTGCGGACGGGTGGGGGTACCCTCAGAAGCACAGCTTTGGGAAGAACTCTGCTCATAGCCACCGCCACGCTCACCACCCTCCCTCCCTCCCCTCTGCAGCATGCCCCAGGATTTGTCAGAGGCCCTGAAGGAGGCCACCAAGGAGGTGCACGTCCAGGCGGAGAATGCCGAGTTCATGAAGAACTTTCAGAAGGGCGAGGTCACCCGAGAAGGCTTTAAGGTATGTGTTGTGATGGTACCAGCCCTGGCAGAGAGTGTGATGGATGTGGGTGTGAGACTGAGGCTGGTGGTTTAAGTGACAAGGGGGACCAGGGATGCTGAGGGACCAGATGGGCATGTGCAAGGGCAGTATTTTACAGATCGTGACGCTGAGGCTCAGAGAGGGAAGGTCACTTACCCAAGGTAACACAGCAAATTCACAGCCACCTATGGGGTGTTCTGGAGGGGCTGGGGCAGTAGTGCCATTAACTGACCACCCAGTCCATGCTTGGCATTTTATACACTTGGTTTCTAATCTGTACCTTAACCACAGTAGGGAAGATGAGGAAGGAAAGCCTCAGAGAGGTTAAGTAACTAACAGAAGGTCACACAGCCAGTAAGTAAATGGGGAAGGCCAAACTCAAACCAAGGCAGAGCTTGTGCTTCTGACCTAATTCTCTGCCTCTGAATGCAAATGGTGCATATGGGTTCGAGCTCAAGTACATCCATTTCCTAAGAGTAGGACTGTGGGCACCTCATGTGACCTCCCCAAGGTACCTTGTCCTGATTTGTGAAATGAGATTTGCAGGGTTTTCTTTTCTTTTTTTTTCTTTTTGGTCTTTTTGTCCTTTTTATGGCCACACCCATGGCTTATGGAGGTTCCCAGGCTAGGAGTCCAATCGGAGCTACAGCTGCAGGCCTAGACCACAGCCACAACAACGCAGGATCCGAGCTGCATCTGTGACCTACACCACAGCCCGTGGCAACGCCGGATCCTTAACCCACTGAGCGAGGCCAGGGATCAAACCTGCAACCTCATGGTACCCAGTGGGATTCGTTTCCTCTCCGCCACAACGGGAACTCCGATTGCAGGGTGTTCTTAAGTGTCCACTTTACGGGGGACACTGATTTTGCGATCTGCCAGCACGGTTGTGAAATTCATGCAAATAGAAAAAAACCACATGACAAAGAACCGGGCAGGTGCAGGGTGTGAGGGAAGGCTTGTTCCGGTGGAACAGTGGGGGTCGGGAGCGGTAGGCCACCACACGTGACACCCCTGCCTTTGGCTCAGTGGACTCTGCCCCACTTCCCATGTGAGACGCTCTTCTGTGAAGGGAGATTGAATGTGCAGTTTTGGGGAGCTGGGGCCCTGGGCTACGTCCGGTGGGTGCCGGGTCTAGTCCTCATTCCCCACCCTACCCCCAAGTAAAGCTAACGTGCACACACCCAGTTGCTGTAGAGTGGCTGGGGGCTGCTGGAGTGCCCCGTTTCCAGCCCCTGTAGCCTTTGGCTCCCGCTTTTCAGCCACTGAGTTCGAAGTCAGCACAAAGATCCGTAAGAGGACACAGTGCTTGCTTGGATTATGCTGATGGAGGCGGCGTGCGTAATGCCTCAGCCTGTGGTTTGAGTGCTCTGTGCACTTGATCCACGTGGTGCTGCTTCACCCGCACACCAGCCCCTTTTAAGCATGTGGTCAGGTTGCCCATCTTTGCAGGGGCAGGGAACTGAGGCTTGACTTGCGCAGAGTCACTCAGACCTCAGGTGACCCACAGAGGGCCAGTGGCTTGCCTGCAGTCACAGAGCTGAGGACTGGCCGAGCTGAGTTAGAGTCGGATTGGTCACAGTTGAAAGGCCAGGCTGCCTGGCTGTCTAACCCCGTGAGAAGTGGGGCTGCGATGAAGGTTTACGGCTCAGAAGTCACCTGGAAACCTCAACCAGAACATCTAAACTTTGTCCTCTTTCAAACACGAGAATTAATGTGTAACGGAGTTCCCTGAGCCAAGGGGCCCCGGGCCTGCCCCCCAGCCTACCTTCCGAGGTGGTGGGGCTCAGAGGGGGCCTCCGGGAAGGAGAATCGTGCCCTGCAGACAGTCACCCAGAGGTCAAAGGCCGGAGATGCTTGGCATCCCCTTTCATTTGGTTTCTCCCTTGCTCCTGGGCTTGACTCCACTTTCGTTTCCTACCAGCTGTGTGACCTCCATGTCTCATACCCTCTCTGAGCCTCAGTTTCATTTTCTGTAAAATGAGGATAGTGATTTTTTTGTGGGCTTTCTCCAGGGATTAAGTGAGGCTGCATGGCATTGTTTCCAGGACGATAACAAGAGTTTCAAGCTCAGAAAGTGCATGATGGGATTTTTCTCCAGTGACACTCCCTCTGGCTGCCATGGGGGAGGTTTGGAGGGGCAAATAGGAGAAGTAGGAGGTGGGAGCCCAGCCTGTGGAGGTGAGGAAGGGTCTCTGAAGGCACTAGTGCAGAGGGGGCTGAATGAGTTTTTTTTTTTTTTTTTAATGCTGCACCTGCAGCCTATGGACCCTCCCAGGCCAGAGACTAAATCCAAGCCACAGTCGCAGCTGCAGCAGTGCTGGATCCTTTAAGGCACTTTGCCAGGCCGGGGATCGAACCCGTACCTCTGCAGAGACTTGAGCCACTGCAGTCAGATTCTTTCTTAACCCACTGTGGCCCTGGGAGGACTCCCTGGATGTGAGGGGATTCTTTTTTTTTTTAATTTTTTTTTTGTAGTTGATTTACAATGTTCTGTCAATTTCTGCTGTATGGCAAAGTGGCCCAGTTACACACATGTATATGTGTGTGTATATGTATATATATATATCTATATATATACATACATTCTTTTTTTCCCATCTTTTATCATGTTCTGTCACAAGTGAGTGGATTTAGTTCCTTGCGCTGTACAGTAGGACCTCATTGCTTATCCGTTCCAAATGTGATAGTTTGCATCAACTAACCCCGAACTCCCCGTCCATCCCACTCCCGCCCCGCCTCCCCCTTGGCCACCACAGGTCTGTTCTCTATGTCTGTGAGTCTGTTTCTCTTCTGCAGATAGGTTCATTGGTGCCAGTTTTTGTTTATTTATTTATTTATTTATTTTTGCCTTTTCTAGGGCTGCACCTGCGGCATATGAAGCTTCCCAGGCTAGGGGTCTAACAGGAGCTGTAGCCGCCGGCCTACGCCACAGCCACAGCAACGCGGGATCCAAGCTGCGTCTGCGACCTACACCACAGCTCACGGCAACGCTGGATCCTTAACGCACTGAGTGAGGCCAGGGATCGAACCCGCAACCTCATGGTTCCTAGTCGGATTCGTTAACCACTGAGCCACAACGGGAACTCCGGTGCCAGATTTTAGATTCCAGACAGAGGTGATATCGTACGGCATTTGTCTTTCTATTTCTGACTTAACTTCACTTAGTATGAGAATCTCTGGTTCCATCCATGATGCTGCAAGTGGCGTTATTTTTGTTCTTTTTCTTTTTTTAGTTTTGTGTGTGTGTGTGTGTCTTTTGAGGGCTGCACCCGCAGCATATGGAGTTTCCCAGGCTAGGGGACGTATCGGAACTGCAGCCGCTGGCTTACACCACAGCCACTCCAGATCCGAGCTGCATCTGGGACCTACACCACAGCTCACAGCAATGCTGGATCCTTAACCCACTGAGTGAGGCCAGGAATCGAACCTGGGTTCTTTCTCATGGATACCAGTCAGATTCGTTTCTGCTGAGCCACGATGGGAACTTGCATTTTGTTCTTTTTTCATGGCTGAGTAGTATTCCATCGTGTATATTACCACGTCTTCTTATACCGAGCTCCTCGCTCTGATTGCAGCTGGTGATGGCGTCCTTATACCATATCTACGATGCCCTGGAGGAAGAGATCGAGCACAACAAGGACAACCCCGTCTACACACCCCTCTACTTCCCGGAAGAGCTGCACCGCCGGGCTGCCCTGGAGCAGGACATGGCCTTCTGGTATGGCCCCCGCTGGCAGGAGGCCATCCCCTACACGCAGGCCACGCAGCACTACGTGCAGCGACTCCAGGAGGTGGGGCGCTCCAAGCCCGAGCTGCTGGTGGCTCACACCTACACCCGCTACCTGGGCGACCTGTCCGGGGGCCAGGTCCTCAAGAAGATCGCTCAGAAGGCCCTAGACCTGCCCAGCTCCGGGGAGGGCCTGGCCTTCTTCACTTTCCCCAATGTCGCCAACGCCACCAAGTTCAAGCAGCTGTACCGCTCCCGGATGAACACTCTGGAGATGACCCCCGAGGTCAAGCAGAGGGTCCTCGAAGAAGCCAAGACCGCCTTCCTGCTCAACATTCAGGTGAGGGTCTGGGCGCCTCCAGGAACATCTGTTGTAGAGCAGGGAGGGGACCGAGGGCCACGGTTAAGGGGCTGGGGGTCCGTGTTCTAGTTCTGCCACTTACTGGCTGTGTGATCGTGGGCAGACACCCTAATTGCCCTTTCCCTCAGTTTCCCCATGTGTTAAACAGGGTTAGAATGGATCCAGCCTCAGGCTGTTGTGAGGGTCGGTGGAGTTTGAAATAACAGAGTCCCCGTGGCAGGGGCCGGCCCAGGGTCAGCCCTCCGACGTGAGCTGCTGTTACTACAGGGCGTGAGCGTCACCGTTGTGGCACTCTGTGACAACATACAAGTTGTCTGCGTGCTTATGTGTAACCAGGGTGGCACCGCAGAGGTCACAGCTGCCGCAGAGAGCCCAGCCAGAGAGGCGGGAGGCATCTTTCTACAAGCACCGCATATCCAGGGGGAGGTGGGCTTCGGGCAAGGCCTGGCCTTGGAGGATGACTTCCTGGAGGGCTGGGGACGGGAGGGTTCCCAGTGGGACTGAGGTTCCTTCTAAGCCTAAGGTTGCCTGGGACCTCGGAAGAGTCTGGAACATTTTTTTTTTTAACTTTTTAAAAATTATAGTTGATTTACAGTGTTCTGTTGATTTCTGCTGTACTAAAAAGTGACCCGATTATACGTATATGTGTATTCTTTTTCTCACATTATCCTTCATCATGTTCCATCACAGGTGATTAGATACAGATGCCTGTGCTGTACAGCAGGATCTCATTGCTTATCCACTCCACGTGATATAGTTTGCATCTGTTAGCCCCAGACTCCCAGTCCGTTCCCACTCCTTACGCCCACTCCCCGCAACCACAAGTCTGTTTCTTTTCTGTAGATAGGTTCCTCTGTGCCATATTCTAGATTCCGGATACAAGTGATATCGTATGGTATTTGTCTTCCTCTTTCTGACTTACTTAGTATGAGAATCTCTAGTTCCATCCATGCTGCTGCAAATGGCATTATTTTGTTCTTTTTTATGGCTGAGTAGTATATATGTTCCACATCTTTTTTTTTTTTGTCTTTTTGCCATATTTAGGGCCACACCCGTGGCATATGGAGGTTCCCAGGCTAGGGGTCTAACAGGAGCTGTAGCTGACGGCCTTCGCCACAGCCACAGCAACGCGGGATCCGAGCCGCGTCTGCAACCTACACCACAGCTCATGGCAACGCCGGATCCTTAACCCACTGAGCAAGGCCAGGGATCGAACCCGCAACTTCATGGTTCCTAGTCGGATTCGTTTACCACTGAAGCATGACGGGAACTCCTGTTCCCCATCTTCTTAATCCATTCATCTGTCAGTGGACATTTAGGTTGTTTCCATGTCTTGGCTATTGGGAATAGTGCTGAGTGAACATAGGGGTGCCTGTATCTTTTTTCTTTTTTTAAATCATTTAAAATTTTTTAAAATTATAGTTGATTTACAGTATTGTCAATTTCTGTCAATATTGTCAATTTCATGTGTATGTATACATATATATTCTTTTTTTCACATTATCTTCCATCACATTTCAGCACAAGTGGCTAGGTATAGTTCCCTGTGCTTATATATGTCTTTTTCAATGAAAGTTTTGTCTGGCTCTATGCCTAGGAGTGGGATTGCTGGATCATAGCATAATTCTATATTCAGTTTTCTGAGGTACCTCCATCCTGCTTCCCATGGTGGCTGTACCAGTTGACAGTCCCAACCAACTGCGGAGGAGGTCGGAGCACTTGTTCATGGAAAGCATTCCCCTAAAAAAAAAAAAGGAAAAGAACAGCATCACCCACGAAGCCTTGGCCGGTCCTCCAGAAAAATCTGTGGCTGTCAGAGAGGTGCTGTAGGAAGAATGGGAGGTTCGGAGCCTGAGCCGCTTTGAAGAGCTGGCTCTCGCCGCCTGACCCCCGGGTTAGCCTGGGCCCCGGGGCTTCATCTCTGGGAGCTGCAGTTCCTCGTCTGTAAACGCTGGCTAACGAGTACCACAGGACACACTCACCAAGGGTGAATCTCACCGAGAGAAATGAGCGATGATGGTGGGCTGCAGAGGGTGTACTCGTGAACAGCGCTTGGCAGTGGGGGGACACAGGACGGCTCTTATTGGGGAGCATCTGGGGAGGAGCAGTCAGGCGAGTCAGATGGACTTGTGACATCTGGTGACAGGCACACGGATGTTCAGTGTTTGCGCTACGGTTTTTTTGTTCTAATATTTCATCACCAAACCTCAAGCCTTGCCTTCAGCCGGCTTGGTGCCACCGCTCACAGGGACATATGTCTTTTGTGTTGCAGCTGTTTGAGGAGTTGCAGGAGCTGCTGACCCAGGACACTAAGAACCAGAGACCCTCGCAGGCATCAGACCTTCACAAGAGGGCTGGCAGCCGGGTGCAAGGTGAGGGCCTCCAGAGGGCGCTGTTTTCTCCAGGTTCCGTGGGAGGGCAGGTGGCCCAGCTGGCTGGTTCCAGCATCTCTTGACTCTTCTGTTTCCGTGTTTTGAATGAGCAGTCGCTTGGGGGCAGGTGGAGCGCCTGGGGCCAGCCTTCGATGGATGACTCAGGACAAGCCTCAGTCTCTCCGATTCTAGAATCGGGGGAGGGGGGAGGAGTGAAGCTCAGACATCTGCTGGGCAGGCCACCCCAGGCCTTTGCTCCTGGTGCCACCCTAGCTCACCCACCCTGTGGCTTTCTCAGGTGTGCCAACCCCACGTGGACCCCTCTGCTGCCAAGACTGAGGCCAGGAATGTTGAAATGTGGCCAGTCTTGATGGGACTGACCACTGGTGGGGGTGAGGGAACTGTCTGTACATATCAGTTCTCAAAGTGTGGCTCCGCTGGGCACCCCTGGAGGGTACTTCCTCACAGTGTGGCTGAAATGGAAGCATGGACAGCTTGGGGAAGCAGTAAGCTCCCTGTGTTTGGAGGGATCCAAGCAATGGCTAGAGGGCTAATCGTTTGCATCGAGCTGGGACTGTGTTAGACACAGCTGCGGCCCCTCTGCTTTGTTTTTCTGGGACCCCTGGCCTCCCAGTGTTGACACTATCCCCTTTGCTCTTTCAGACTCCACTCCTGTGACAACCCCCAGGGGGAAGCCGCAGCTCGGCGTCCTCTCCCAGGCGCCGCTCCTCCGATGGATCCTCACACTCAGCTTTCTGGTGGCAACGGTCGCCATGGGGCTTTACGCCATGTGAATGCAATCACGCTGGCTCCCGGGGGCCATGAACTCTGCCTGGGACAGTCTCTGGACTGGCTTCCTTATTGGGCATGGGGGCATGGGAGGGTTGGGGGCCCCCCTTAGGGCGCCCGCCCTCTCCCTGCGTCCTTCTCTGTCTCTGGAAAAAAGGAGTCTGCGGCATCTTCCCCACCCAAAAGCACATTTAGCCAGTGCCCTGAACTTCAGTGTGGGACAAGGGGTCCTGCCCGGCCCCTTCGCGCCCTCCCCGTCCCGTTCCTGCAGCAGAGCCCAGAAGATGGAGCCAGCCAGAAGCTGCAGCTGCTCTGAGCCTCCAAACGCCCCGGGTCCGCGGTCTCCCAGCTGACACGCCTTGACGCCTTCCCGTGGGCCATGGCAATTTTTATAGAAATGTGCAAAGATGTTGTGTCTCGTGTTTCCGTCTTGTTTTTGTTGGAGCCAGTCTTTGTTCGTCTTGTTTTTGTTGGAGCCAGTCTTTGTTCCCGGCTCAGCCTGAGCTGTGGTATTTTGTTGTGTTCTGTTTTTATAGCAAAGTGGGGGTGAGGGGTGGGGAGGGAGCTGTTTAACAGCACTGTGGCCTTGGTCACTAACTTCTATGTGAAATAATAAAGTACATGGCCTGATAGTAACTCGATGTGTTTTTTTCTTGGGCTCTGTTTCCAAGGGGAGCTGACCTTGTCCTTACTCAATTCTTGAAAGCCTGGTGGGGAGGAGGGGTGAAGGGAGCGGTGGCGGGAGCTGGTTTGGGATGTCACACTCTATTCTGAGGATGTGGTGGCGGATCTTTGTGATGGTTCCCTGCCTGATGCTAGGCTTGGCTTTACTGAGGAGGGGGTTCCCTGTTAGGCTGAGATGAGCAGATTTCGGGGATAAAATTTCTGTCCTGAACAAGTGACTCTTAGGGACTGGGCTAAGATCACTGGTTCAGATGCCTGCTTCTCCGCTTTGCAATCCTGCCTTTGAGGTTAGTAATGAGCCTTTCTGGAGCCCAGTTCTGTCACCTTGGTGAGAGTTAGCTCACCTGCCTGTCTTAAGAAGCAGAGGAGATGCGTGCGACAGGCACGCCACTAACTCCCATCATGAAACCAGGGAGATCCGTGTTCTGTGATTCTTGCTAAGTGCCGTGCCAGCCACCCCACCTTTGTCATCTCATTTGATCCTCGGAGGAGAGCTTTGAAGAATGTTACTGCTCTCTGAGGCTCGGGAAGGGTTTAAACCAGGTCTGGCCAGCAGGGCTTTTCCACTGCAATATCCTGAAAGCCACTGAAATGGTAAAAATGCAGCCTCCCGACCTGGGGGAATGAAAGCCCCCTCACTGAAGGTGTGTTTGGGAGAGCAGGGGACTAGGAGTTTACTCACAGGACCAGTACGTGAAGACTGGGAGCCAGAGGGCCGCTGTCACTAGTTCCGACCTTGTCTCTTAAGTGTGGAACCTTGGTTAAGTCCCTTCAAGTGTGCTTTTGTTCACAGGCAAAATAAGAGTACTCCTGACTCCTACAGCAGAGAGGTCAGCAGCACGGAAACACCCATCTGGATAGCTGGGTACCCTGGGCCCCACCCTGAGAGGTGATGATCCTGGAGACCGGGGTGGGACTCCAGAATCGCTGTTTACGCAAAGCTTCCTGGGAGATTCCAAAGTGCCACCAGGTCCAGGAGCCACTGTTGGTGAGGTTATATCCACCAAGCACAGGCATTCAAATAGTGACTTCCCACCCTGGGCCCAGTTTCCAGGGTTCTGAGACAAGGGGACCTATACTCATTGTTTGTAGTGACAAAGAAAGGAAGGGAGGGAGGGGAGAGAAAAAAACCACCTTGAATTCTACTAACAGGAATATGGCTAATTTGTATTCTGTTAACATGGTGGAAAATTCACTGTTAGGTAAAATGAATTAAAGCTAAGTCTCCATGCAGAGGGAACTCCATGAAGTTTCGATTCATTTGATATAACTTTGACACCCTCTAGCCAGGCTTTTATTTTATTTTATTCCAATCTATTTTCGCTACCGTGTGGAAGTTCCCAGGCCAGGGATCGAACCCAAGTCATAGTAGTGACCTGAACTGCTGCAGTGACAATGCTTGATCTTTAACCTGATGTGCCACAAGGGAAGCCCGACAGACTCGAATTTTAAACATGCCTCTTAAATATGTGCAAATGTGGCCGATGTAATAAACAAATTCTTTCCAACAGTTCATGCTGCCAATGCAAATAGAAAAGGAAGATTGGGTAACGTCGTCCTGGTTGCTCACTTGAGAACCCGTCGAGTTTGGCCAGATCTCCCCGTTTTTCAAGTTAGGCCGGGAATCTGATCATGAATGTTTGCAAATTTTAAGCAATGCCCAATAGTGAAAACTATACCGCAATTAAAATAAAAAAAAAAAATCACCACTTGGGAGTCCCCTTGTGGCTCAGTTGTAATGACCCAAATAGTATCCATGAGGATGTGGGTTCCATCCACAGCCTCCCTCAGTGGGTTAAGCATCGAGCGTTGCCCTGAGCTGTGCGCACACATGGCTGGGATCTGGCCTTGCTGTAGCTGTGGCTAGGCCTGAAGCTCCGGATGGACCCCTGGCCTAGGAACTTCCATATGCCCCACGCGCGGCCCTAAAATATTAAAAAAAAAAAAAAAATCGCCACTTGGGTCTAAGAAAACATCCCTTGAGTCCCAGGTTTGAATTTGGTCCTAGAGGCGTTAAAGGAGACCAGCGGTGATTTACTTCTGATTAATCTCCAATTTGTGGAAGCGTGATGACGGGGAGAGCAGGTGGGCCGTGCCGCCTCCAGCTGCTAGGGGGCAGCAGACTCACACGGTCAAGATTACTTCTACAGCTTCTTCCGCCTCTTGGCTCAGAGAAGGGTCATTTCCTCTCCAGACTTCTAAGAAGGGTACACAAAAGAGCTTCGCATCCCCTGGCCGGCCCCCGGCCCGCCCCTCCGCCATCACTGCTCCGCCCTCCGCCGCTTCCTCTCGGTCAGTTTCGCGCCAAATTGTCTGGCCCGCAAAATGGAGCCCGGAAGGAGGCCAGGAGGCCTCCGCAGCCAATCCTCTTCGGCGGCCGGTCCGGGGGGGCGGGACGCGCGGGCGCAGAGCCGTCCAATCGCTGGTCGCGCAGCCCCGGCGAACCAATGAGGGCGCAGCAGCCGCGGCGTCCAAACCGCAGCGTCTGTTTTTTCCCGCGAAACTCGGCGGCCGACCGTGGGGGCTTGTGAATCCCTGGTTCCGGGAAGCGCGGGCTGGGAGAGGTGAGGCTGGCGGGGTTGGGGAGTGGGTACCGGCTAGGTGGGCCCACGGGGGATCTGCAGGTGTCTGCATTTGGGGGCGCAGTAGGGCCGGGCAGGGGTTTCTCCTGGGAGACCTGCGACAGGGTCGGGGAGAGCTGCCGGCCTCGCCCGGCCCTGCGTTCGGAGCCGAGGACCCGGGTGTCGGGGGGAGAAAACCCCTCCTCCCCCTCAGCCTCCTCCAGCGTCTTCTTCTTGTGCCAGGTGCAGTCATGTCAGGCTTCGACGACCCCGGCATCTTCTACAGCGACAGCTTCGGCGGCGACAACGCGGCCGATGAGGGGCAGGCCCGCAAGTCGCAGCTGCAGAGGCGCTTCAAGGAGTTCCTGCGGCAGTACCGCGTGGGCACCGACCGCACCGGCCTCACCTTCAAGTACAGGTATGAGCTGGGACGGGGCAGGAGGGGAGATGCGGTCCAGCGGTGCTTTGTCCACTCGCTGGAACGCGCATCCCGGCGGATGTGGTTTTGTACTTTGCACGTCTGGCGTTAGCTTGGCAGTGAGTTACCTGGGCCCTTTGGTTCATTTTCCAGGGCCCGTTCTCTTTTATCTGGTTATTACTGCCCTTCCTTGGAATGTCTGCCATGCCTGGTAGACCAAGTTCTCTGTGGGTGCAAAAGGAGAAGATGGTAGTTGTGATTCACTTCACTTATACATTCATTCATTCCTTCCAGTCAATTAGCTCCTGTTGATTGAACATCCAAACCCTCATAGGCCCATAAAATGCAGAGAATGTGAGTCTGCAGGTCCAGGCTTGGGTCTGACCGATTATTAGCTGAGTGCCTTCCCAGTGATGGTTCTTCTGGGCCTCAGTTTCTTCATCAGTGAAACGGGCGTAGCCACTCCCGCCTCCACTTATTCACCCACCAGCTCACATTGACCATCCCTGTGCCAGCCAGAGACCTTGAGATGCAAAGATCAAGCGATTCGTGCAGCTTACCTTCCAGAAGCTTCTAAGTCACCGGCTGAGGCATAGGGACCCACAAATAAATCGCAAGGTGATAATTGCCTCAAAAGAGTAACGTCCAAGTGGCGTTAGGGCAGGTTTCCAGGGGAGCTGAAGTCTGAGGTGACCCTGAGGGGAGAGGAGGGTGTCAGGTGTGGAAGGCGGTTCAGCTAGGACAGTTGCAGGCAGGGCCTGAGAACCGTGTGGCCTGTTATAGCAAGCGGCTCTTGGGGCCAGGCTGGTGTTGTACATGGCTCCGCACATAAGGTAGAAGGGGATGCTGCCAGAAAGCAGGCTCTCTGTAGGTTGGTGTCACTGGTCCCCAAATGTGACACTAGTCCCGTAGGATGCTCTGTGGAGGCTAGTGGTTGATAAGACATAGGTGTCTGTTGCCTTCAAGTTCTAGGTTTGAGCCGTGTGCCTCGTTTGTCTCCAAGAGAGAGTTCAGGCTCTAAGGAGTCTAGGGAAAGGGCTGGTTTGCAGTGAGAGTCATTTAGACACCTGTGTGCAGGATTCTGTCTGTGAGCATTGAATCCTTCCTTTTGGACCACTTCCACTGAGCTTTCCTTTTTTTTAGGGCCACACCCGCAGCATATGGAGGTTCCCAGGCTAGGGAACCACAGCTACAGCAACGTGGGATCCGAGCCACAACTGCAACCTACACCACAGCTCATGGCAACGCCGGATCCCTAACCCACTGAGCGAGGCCAGGGATCGAACCTGCAACCTCATGGTTCCTAGTCAGATTTGTTTCCTCTGAGCCACGAGGGCAACTCCCCCACTGAGCTTTCTTTGGAGGGTGCCTCTGTAGGTGGCAGAGGGACCTCTGCAGGGTTAAGTAGCAGAGCAACCTGGAGCTAGATGGGTGTTTGGGAAGCGGAGTGGCTGGGCAGTGGTGCCGGCAGACTCAGGGTGCCAGGGCATCCCAGCCAGTACGGTCTCCTCTGTGCCCTTCCCCGCCCTCCGCCGCAGGGATGAACTCAAGCGTCATTATAACCTGGGGGAGTACTGGATTGAGGTGGAGATGGAGGACCTGGCCAGCTTCGACGAGGACCTGGCCGACTACTTGTACAAGCAGCCTGCTGAACATTTGCAGCTGGTGAGTGAGGCCCCATCCCTGAACCCCCCAGGGCTGGCCCCCCTCTAGTCACTTACAGTCTGATCCCTTCCTCCTCTCCAGCTGGAGGAAGCTGCCAAGGAGGTGGCCGATGAGGTGACTCGGCCCCGGCCTACTGGCGACGAGGTGCTCCAGGACATCCAGGTCATGCTCAAGTCGGACGCCAGCCCCTCCAGCATCCGGAGCCTGAAGGTGGGTCCACTGACGGAGGCCAGGTGCAGGCTGACAGTGGCGGCTGCCTATCCAGAGGGGCGGCAGAGACAGGCCTGGGTGCCAGCTCCGTGACGCTGAGCAACTCACTCGACTTTGCTGAACCTGTTTCCGGCTCTGAAAAATTAGCTCACTGGACAAGTGTTTGTTGAGCTTCTCCTGTGGGCGAGGCATGAGTTGGGTCCTGGAGAGACGACGGTGAACTCCACGAGCAGCTGACTATCTCCTGTCCCCACAGAGTTTACGTCCAGCCAGCAGAGACTGAGGAAACCCAGAAACATCGTCCACAGTTACTATGTTTATTTTTTTATTTACTTTAGCTATTGTTTTTGCTTTTTTAGGGCCGCATCCGTGGCATATGGAGGTTCCCAGGCTAAGGGTTGAATCAGAGCTACAGCTGCCAGTCTACACCAAAGCCACAGCAACACCAGATCTGAGCCACATCTGCGACCTACACCACAGCTCATGGCAACGCCGGATCCTTAACCCACTGAGCGAGGCCAGGGATCGAGCCTGCCACCTCATGGTTCCTAGCCAGATTTGTTAACCGCTGAGCCACGACGGGCACTCCCACGGTTACTTTGGATGACCTAAGAGTGATGAGAGAAATCAGGAGCGTGCCGAGAAAGTGTGGGGGCCCCTCTGGAAAAGATGGAGAAGGCTGCTTTGGGGAGGGGGCGGCTGAGTGGAGAGCTGAGGGTGGAACGTTCCTGGGCGGAGAGGGGAGGGGCACAGCTCGTGCAGAGCCTGCAAGGCGGGGTCAGGCTGTGCGCCAGGCTGAGTGAGGATAGCCAGCGTGGCTGGAGAGTGACGAGGTGGCAGGGGAGCTGGGCAGAGCTGGCCCGCCAGCCAGCCCTTCATCTGTTTTGTTCAACAAATACTTAAGAGAGTCGCTGCCATTCACCAGCTACTGGGTGGGACCCTCCATGTAGACAGACAGACCGGGTTCCGCGGAGCTTAGCGGGGGAGGAATTGGAGCTGATTGCAGGTGCTGTGATGTGCGTCCTGGAGAAGAGGAAAGGGGCCGGCTGGTGGTTGGGGGAGGCCTCTCTGAGGAAGTGATGTAGGAGCGAGTCCGAGGGATATGCAGCGTGGGATAGTCCGAGGGAGGAGAGTTCCAGGCTCCAGGAGAAGCAGGTGCAAAGACACTGCGGTGGGGACAGCAGGAGGTTTCAAGGGACAGAGGGAGACCGGTGTGGGAGTGGAGGTGGGGGGAGAGGAAGGGAAGGGGCAGGTGGGGGGCAGAAGGCCAGGGCCTTGGCTGCTGTGGAAAGGAGCTTGGATTTTGTTTGTTTTTGTGTTTTGCTTTTTTTTTTTTTTGGGACTGCGCCCTCAACATGCAAAAGTTCGCAGGCCAGGGATTGAACCTGTGGCACAGCAGTGACAATGCTAGATCTTTAACCCGCTGAGCCACCATGAAACTCCGAGAACTTGGATTTTGTTTGAAGCCCATTAGGAACCCAGTGGAAGGTTAAGTCGGAGGATGGGCTGATTTCATCTTTAAAAGCTCCATCTGGCTGCCGTTGTGGAGGGAGAATTTGCAAATAAAACAGGCAGGGGAGTTCCCATTGTGGCTTAGCAGGTTAAGAACCTGACTAGTATCCATGAGGATTCAGGTTCAATCTGTGGCCGCGATCAGTGGGTTAAGGATCTGGCATTGCTGTGGCTGTGGGGTAGGACTTGACCCCTAGCCTGGGAACCTCCAAACGTGCAGGTGAGGCCCTGAAGAGCAAGCAAACAAACAAAGGAACAGAACAGGCAGGAGTAGAAGGCAGGAGGCTTCCTGAGGAGGGAGTGAGGGCCTGACCGTGTTTCTGTCATTAGCTGGTCGTGAGAAGCCAGTGAGAACTGTGTGTGGCCGAGCCTGGTGACCTCTGAATTGGGACCCAGTCAGTGTCGCCTCTGTGTCACTCACCAGAAGCCCACGCCCCGGTCTTTGCTGGAACCCGCGTGGCCTACAGCTTGGCTTGGGTCCCTGCCAAGCCTTCCTTGGTTAGCACCACGGCAGGTCTGTTCCCGAAGCAGGGCTGGGCTGTGAGCTCTCGAGGCCTCCGAGCCTGTTGGCTCCATCTCTGTCCTCAGCGCCAGGGGAACCCCTGTGACTGTGTGTGGAGCTAAACGGAGGATCACATGTCTGCCTGTCTGCAGGTGGCATTGGACTTGTTTTGTGGGGCGGCTGTTTGCTCAGAGAAGCAAACCTCAGCCTCACATGGGAGCAGCTTCCGATTCTCAGACTCTTGGGAAAACTGAGGGAACAGCCTGCCTCGGTGCCAGGTGTTCTGTAATGGAGGAGGAGCCTTCTAGAAGGATCTCAGGTCAGGGGTAGCAGCCCCTATCCTTTTCAACTCTGGGGTCTTGGGGAGCTGGGACACCTGCAGCTTGCAGATTGTTTTCCAGAAAACAAATCCTGTGGGGGTGTCAGCAGTTCTGATGTCCCCTGGGCCATGGCAGCCACATGTGTCCCTGGCCTCACTTACCAGGGAGGGAGCCAGCTTCCTTCCTGCTTTTTCCCCTCCTGCTCCCCCCTTCCCCCTCCCTCACTCCAGAGGGGGCTTCGGCTTGACCCTATAGCCTGCCTGTCTGTCCCAGGAAAGCTTGTAGGAAGGGGAAGAAAAGATGATGAAAGGAAGTTTTCTTGTTTTCTGCTTTTTAGTATTAAAAAAAAATCACACTTATAAAAGTAGTGAGGAGTGCAGTGGGAACGAATCCAACAAGGAACCTTGAGGACACAGGTTTGATCCCTGGCCTTGCTCAGTGGGTTAAGGATTTGGCGTTGCTGTGAGCTGTGGTGTAGGTCACAGACCCGGCTCGGATCCCACATTGCTCTGGCTGTGGTGCAGGTCGGCAGCTGTAGCTCCCATCAGACCCCTAGCCTGGAAACCTCCATGTGCTGTGGGTGCGACCCTTAAAGAAAAAAAAAAAGGAAAAGGAAAAGATGAAAGTAGTAAGAACAGTGCAGTGAATCCTACCTACATCTGCCGAGATTTAGTGGGCGTTCATATTTTGCCAATGTTTGCTTTCTCCTTTTTTTCTGCTAAAGCATTTTAAAGTAAGTTCCAGGCTTGGCACTTTATCCCTAAGTACTTCGGGATGCACTAGGAAAGATGAGGTTTTCCTCCCCGATCTCAGCTGCCCCGGCTCCCTGGAGCCAACCACCACCCTCCCTGTGGCTCTGTTGCAGTCGGACACCATGTCGCACCTGGTGAAGATCCCCGGCATCATCATCGCCGCCTCCGGGGTCCGCGCCAAGGCCACCCACATCTCCATCCAGTGCCGCAGCTGCCGGAACACCCTCACCAACATCGCCATGCGCCCCGGCCTGGAGGGCTACGCTCTGCCCAGGAAGTGCAACACGTGAGTGGGCTTGGTGTGGCTCCGGGGGCCCCTGGCGGGTGACGAGGGTCCCCTCCAGGGGGCCCACATCATCTGTGCAGGGAGCCGGGCTGGGAGTCAATCTGCAATCTGCGAAGGCACCCTGGCTGGTGGGGCTGGTCCAGAACGTGCCAGGCCCCTTCGCTTACCCATTGCCCGTGACTGTGCTTGGACTCCAGAGGCACAGCCTGAAGCCTCTTGGCTCAGAAAACCGAAAATTCTTCTCTCTGGCTCCTTGCAGGAAACGATGGCTGACCCCTCCCACCCTTTCTG
Source organism: Catagonus wagneri (assembly GCA_004024745.2). Lineage (NCBI taxonomy): Eukaryota > Metazoa > Chordata > Mammalia > Artiodactyla > Tayassuidae > Catagonus > Catagonus wagneri. The sequence continues at coordinate 8,666,854 of PVHT021183646.1, forward strand.
GCTGCTGGTCCTTAGCTTCCAGGGCTCAGGCCTCAGCCCCACTTCCTTTTTTTTTTCTTTTTTCTTTTTAGGGGCATACCCATAACATATGGAAGTTCCCAGACCAGGGGTTAAATTGTAGCTGCAGCTTACAACCTACACCACAGCTCATGGCAACGCCAGATCCTTAACCCACTGAGTGAGGCCCAGCATCGAACCTGCGTCCTTATGGATATTAGTCGGTTTCGTTTTTGCTGCGCCATAACGGGAACTCCCCCTTCTGTCTTCTTTTACGTGGTTCTATGCTAGAGGTTTGCAGCCTCCGCTGCCCAGAACTTGAGCTCTAAGACAGCAGGGACTTTTTGTTTGGCCATGTTCCTAGCACCTCGAATAGTGCCCGGAGCGTGGTTGGTGCTTTACCGGAACGTTGCTGTGCTAGTGGGATAATGACTTGGTTACGTAGAGGTGCAGAGACGCCTGGAAGCCTGTGCCGGGTCTCCAGGGGCCCAGACCCTCACTGGGAGGTCGTGGGATTTGAGTGCGGGTTTAGAAGAGTCGCTGGCTGTCTGGCCCCACTTTACCTGTGGGGATAGCTGAGGCCACTGGGGGTCACTGGGGGTGTGACCTGTCTCCCATCGAGTTACTGGGACTGTTACTGGGAGCAGGAGCAGGTCTCCTCACCCCTGACCTGGTTCGGGCCCCCCACCCCCGCCAGCCGGCCTCCTTTAGGGCCTTTCTCAGCTTGTCCCAGAGCTTCCTAGCTGGCTGCTGGCCAGTCCTGTCGCTGACTCCTGCGATGGACTCCCTGGGCTTGGGGCTCACGGGCAGCTCTGGTGACTTGTCCGCCCCTGCCCGCCCCCCTCCGTACAGGGATCAGGCCGGGCGCCCCAAGTGCCCGCTGGACCCGTACTTTATCATGCCCGACAAGTGCAAGTGCGTGGACTTCCAGACCCTGAAGTTGCAGGAGCTGCCGGACGCCGTGCCTCACGGTGAGATGCCCAGACACATGCAGCTCTACTGCGACAGGTGAGGTGGTGGCCGTGGGGGCGGGTTCCCGGCCGTGTCCCTGCATCGGGTGCTGTGCGTGGCCTGCCGGGTGCAGCGGGTGGCGGGGGCAGCGTGCCTGGTCATGGAGCACTAGCTCTGGGCCTGCCACTTGCCGACGTTTCCTCTCACCTCGTCTCCCCATAATCTGAGGGGTCAGCCAGTCCCGATTTGCAGATGAGGACCTGTAACCGGCTCCGTGGGGGAGGAGCTGGGCTGGGGAGCCGGCCTCCTGAGAGCTGCGGGGCCCGAGGCTGCCGCTGCGAAGCCCCTTCCCAGCCTGACACCTCACCGGGGCTTTCTGTGAAGATTCCTCCTTGGATTCTGTGGGTGGTTGGAAAGGAGGGGAGGGTGTGGACGGGCCTGGTCCCCTCGTGGTGACCTGGGAGGAATGCGCGGGGGTGTCGACTGGGGTTCTTCCCTGGGGCTCGCGCACCCCGACGTCGTGTGCAGGCAGCCTGTGCTGCATGTTTCCTGAGGAAGGATCCGTAGGTCTTCCTCGGCCGCAGTGGAGTAGGTAGGAGTCAGACTGCTGAGCGAGGATTAGGGGCTCACTGAGCCTCAGTCTCCTTACCAGGCAAACGGGGACAGTGACAGGCCTTAACCTCTTGTCAGTCAGCTGGGAGATTTAAGTTGGAAAATGTCCAGTGTTTAGCGTGATTCCTTAATACAGTTGTGTCGGTGTTTATTGGATTTCTTAAGTGGTCTGTGACTGGATTATTCAAAGATGAGGAAGTGAGGTCAGGAAGAGAGGGTCATAGTACAGTGACGACAGCCCTGACCACGGGGTCCTTCGGGGGATGCGACTCTGGTGTCCGAAGCACTTTTGGCCCTGTCACTCACTTGATCCCCCAAGAGCCCAGCAGGGCAGAGTTTACTCCCCGCCCCGCCAGGCTCAGAGAGGTGCCATGACTTCTTCAAGGTCACACAGCTTCCATGTGGCAGAGGAAGGTGCACACCCCAGTGTCCTCTCCACGCTGTACGGGCTGCAGGGGCTCAGAGGCTTCCTTGCTTCAATGTCTTGTCTTTAAAAGGAGAAGTAGAAGTCCAGAGGCAAAGTGGCTGGGCCCATGGAGCCGTGAAGGGGCAGAAATGGGGAGCGGCGTTTGCAGGGGGCTGGGAGGGCAGGAGGAGGAAGGCCCCCCCAGGTGGCCGTGGGGAGCCCTGCAATGCGTCTGACCGCAGACCAGATGGAGATGGGGCATCTGGGGGACAGGGGGCGGGCCCTCCAACGCCATCCAGTGCAACAGAGGAGCTCCTGAAGGCCGCGGCAGGGTCACCACCATGACCGGATACTGTCCTCCTGGAAGCTGTGCTGTCCGGGCGTTCGGGCTGGGTGGGGGTGAGAGGGAGAGGGTCCTGGGGGCGCAGGGCCAGGAGCCAGCTCCTGCCGCGAGGCCTCCGGTTGAGATGCTAAGGTGGATGGCAGGTGTGACGGGGCGGGGACTCCCCGTCCCGGCCAGGCTCTCACCTCCTTCCTCCCCATCCTCCTCAGGTACCTGTGTGACAAGGTCGTCCCTGGGAACAGGGTCACCATCATGGGCATCTACTCCATCAAGAAGTTTGGCCTGACCTCCCACAGGGGCCGCGACAGGGTGGGCGTGGGCATCCGGAGCGCCTATATCCGGGTCCTGGGCATCCAGGTGGACACAGATGGCTCTGGTGAGTGGGTTTCACCCTGGGTCGAGTCCCCATCTTCCCTCCCCTGGGTTATTGGTGGGCCTCCTCCTGGTCCCCCGTCTCCACCCTTATCCCTACCCTGCCCCCCGCGGCAGCCAGGATGAGCCGTGCTGTCATAATCAGACACCACATCGGCCCCCCAGCACCCCAGCAAGATGGCAGGCGTCTCTGTGGTCCCTCTAACTGCTCAGATCCCGCCAATCCCCCGCACTCCTCTTCCCGTCGCTCACTGGACCCTGGAACACAGACCCCGCCCCGAGGGGGGGGACAGGGGGTCGCTGTCTCAGGCTGACACTTGTCGTCCGGCCCCGCCCTCTGGGAGGCCCCGCGCTCACGCCCTCCCTCCGCCTGCCCAGGCCGCAGCTTTGCCGGGGCCGTGACCCCGCAGGAGGAGGAGGAGTTCCGGCGCCTGGCCGCCCTCCCCAACGTCTACGAGGTCATCTCCAAGAGCATCGCCCCCTCCATCTTCGGGGGCACGGACATGAAGAAGGCCATCGCCTGCCTGCTCTTCGGGGGTTCCCGAAAGAGGTGGGGGTCCCGGCGCCCCCAGGTCTGGGGAAGGGACGGGTGACTTGCCAACCGGAAGGCCACTGCCAAATGGTCAGGACTTGAACCTTCTTTCCGTCTGCCCGCGGCCCTCAGCCCAGGGCTCTGCATGAGTAAGACAACCAAAAACCTGACGTTCAGAGGACACTGCCTATCCTTCTGAAGCTCTAGTGGAGGTGTAGGAAGTAATGCTGTTACTAGCGGCCGCCGACTGCTGAGTAATGACCGCATAGCGGCCGTTCTTCTGAGTGGTGGTCTGTGTTTGCAACCCAGCCTGTCCCCGGGTTTGCCCTGTGAAGAAGCCGTGACCCAGCTTGTTCGTAGATGAGGAAATCGAGGCATAGAGGGCTAAAGGGCCGTGCTCAGGCACGCATGCTGGGCCCGAGCCTGCCCCCGTGGTGTACGCTCCGCTGTACCACGCACGGCCCACAGGCTCCCTCTCTCTCCTTTCCCGCTGGGAGGGGTGTCAGTGCCGAGTGTGCCCCAGTCCAGCTCTGAGCACCCTTTCCTCCGACCCTCCCCCACCCCCCTGGGAGGCAGGTCACCACAGGCGAGTTTGGTGGACATGGCTGGCTGTGAACTGGCTGTGAACGTGGCTCTCGGGCCAGAACCCTGCCTCCTTGACAGGGCTGGGTGGAGGGCTGGGGGATGCGGGTGGGTACTGGCTGCCAGCTGCTGCTGTGACCAGTCTGGGTCCCAGCCCGTGGATTCCCGCCTTGCTCACCTGGCCCCGTGGCCCGTCCTCCCCCAGGCTCCCCGACGGCCTCACTCGCCGAGGAGACATCAACCTGCTGATGCTGGGGGACCCAGGGACAGCCAAGTCCCAGTTGCTGAAGTTTGTGGAGAAGTGCTCTCCCATCGGGGTGAGTGTCCACGACCACCTGTCCGCCTCGGCTGCCCCGCAGGGAGGAAGGCCGAGGGCAGGGCCGCGGCGGGGGAGGAGGATGGGGGCCGGCGGAGGGCGGCGGTGAAGGGCTCCGGACAGAGCGCTGGCCTGGAAGGGGTTTGCGTCACAGCCTGGCCGGCACCGGGCTGTGGGCCTCGGGGCAAGTCGCCTAATTTCTCTGAGCCTTGATCTGTCCGTCGGCAAAGTCTTTTTTATTTTTCTTTTTTTTAAATTAATTTTTTTTTTGGATTTTATTTTATTTTTTTTTGAACAATTAATAGTTTTATATTATACGATACAGAAAGAAAATATCAATTCTTTAACATTATCTGATTTAGTTATATGTTTCTAGGAATTAATTCATTTTTTTTTGTCTTATTGGATTTTATTTCAATTATAGGTGTGCATAAATCATCACAAGTCAATTTTACAGATTTTGTATCCCAAACCCCCAGTGCATCCCCCCACCCCCCCAGATTGTCTTATTTGAAAAACCAAGGTTTTCCAAAGTCTGTGAGTCATTGTCTGCTCTGTAAGAAGGTTCATTGTGTCTTTTTAGTTTCCACATGTAAGCAGTAGCATTGGGTGTTGCTGTCTAATTGTCTGACTGGTTTCACTTTGCATGATAATTTCTAAGTCCATCCATGTTGCTATAAATGTTGGTAATTCGTTCCTTTTAATGGCTGAGTAACATTCCATTGTGTGTATGTACCATATCTTCCCTAACCACTCTTCTGTGGATGGGCATTTAGGTTGTTTCCATGACCTGGCTAT
>PVHT021183646.1:8672762-8864617 GCA_004024745.2 Catagonus wagneri
TGTGGCTAAAGGTGGTATGGAGGGGGCTTGCTGTAGGCTTCCTGATGGGAGGGAGTGATACCTGCTCACTGGTAGGTGGGGTTGATTCCTCTCCCTCTGATGGATGGGGCTTTGTCTCTGGATGAGATTAGAGGCTGGCTGTGTGCCTGAGGGGTCTTTAGGCAGCCTGTTTACTGATGGGTGGGGCTGAGATCCCACCAGAATTGTTGTTTGGCCTGGGGCTTCTCAGCGCTGATGGGAGGGACCAGATTTTTCCCAGAAATGGCCACCTCCAGAGAAATGCAGGCTGCTGAATGTCCCCGAGCTTCACCTCCAATGCCCTTCCCCCACAACAAGGCACAGTCGCCCCTGTTTTCCCAGGAGATCCTCCAGGAATTGCAGTCAGGTTCCACCCAGATTCCTTTGGAGACTGCTTTGCCCTGGGACCCGGTGCACGTGAACGTCTGTGTGTGCCTTTCAAGAGTGGGGTCTCTGTTTCCCCCAGTCCTGTGGAGCTCCTGCACACAAGCCCCTCCGGCCTTCAATGCCAGATGCTCCGGGGGCTCTTTCTCCCTGTGCCCGATCCCCACGCCTGGGGTTTTGACGTGGGGCTCAGAACTCTCAGTCCTGTAGCTGAGTCTCTACCTGGGAGGTATGGGGTTGCTTCTATCGCGTAATCGCCCCTCCTACCTCTTGATGTGGTCTCCACTGTGTCTTCTGGAGCAGAGTATCTTTTTTGGAAGTTTACAGTCCATTTGGTTGAAGGTTGCTCGGCATTTGGTTGTATTTTTGCTGTTATTTGGGAGAGAAGTTGAGCTCCAGTCCGTCTATTCTGCCATCTTAATCCAATCTCTTTTTTTTTGGATTTTAGATCTGCACTTGCAGCATGTGGAAGTTCTCAGTCTAGAGGTAGAATCAGAGCTGCAGCAGCCAGCCACAGCCACAGCCGCAGCAATGTGGGATCCTTAACCCACTGACCAGGAATTGAATCCGTGTCCTCATGGTTACTAGTCGGGTTCATTACTGCTGAGCTACAATGGGAGCTCCCATCCGCCAGATCTTGGCGTCGGTAGCGGTTGTGGGTGAGATCAAGGTGCAGGCGCTGCTCGCAGTGCTTTACCTGTGCGGATTCGGGCCACGCGTCTCCGCTCCGCAGTAGCTCCTGTTACATTGTTTTATGGAGGCGGAAACAGGTGTAGAAGGCGCAGTGTCTTGCCCAGGGTCCCACTGCTAGTAAGTGCCAGTGGGGGGCTTTGAACCCAGGTGTCCAGCAAGCCGGGTGCCTAGTGTGGTGGTGAGTGGGTCTGGGGGCTCAGAGCAGAGTGTGGGCAGCCCAGTGTCTGCAGGATAAGGATGTTCAGGGGAGGTGTGGTCTCTGCTTAGATGCGAGGGGGGCCGAGCCCTGGGCCCGTGCTGCCTGGTGGAAACATACGTGGATCACACATATGGACAGAAGTGGGGGTTGTGCATCTCCCAGTGAAAAGAAATGGTGAAATCTTAGTAATTCTGTTGAACCCAACGTAGGAGAAATGTCATTTCCGCATGTGGCGTAATATAAGGAAACATGAAGAAGGTACTTAGACTCTTCAGCAAGAAGCTTGAAACTCCTGTGTATTTTATACACTTAAGCACATCTTGCTTTGGCCTTGCCACAGTTCAAGGGCTCCGTGGCAGCAGATGGCTTACAGGTCTATACAAATGTGACAAGGGACCCGGGCTGGGGGAAGCCTTTCCTGGGAGTCAGGAGTCCACGCCAGCCCTGAGGCCCCCCGGGAGCATGTTCCCTCTGGGCCCCGGTTGGTGCCTGTGAGCCAGGCCTTGGGGCTCAGGTGTGTGATGGGTACGAACGCCCCTCGTGGGAGAACCTCCAGGCCAGGCTGGGGCTGGGGTGGCCTCCCCAGCAGAGGGGACCTCGGAGATGTGTCCGCTCTGCAGCCAGCTGTGATGTGTGACCTTGGGTGAGCCCCAGCTCCTGGGGCCCCTTAGTGACGCAGCAGAGGCTGGAGCCCTGACCCTCCTGTCCTCATCCCCAGGTGTACACGTCTGGGAAAGGTAGCAGCGCGGCTGGCCTGACCGCTTCGGTGATTAGGGATCCCTCGTCCCGGAACTTCATCATGGAGGGCGGGGCCATGGTCCTGGCCGACGGCGGGGTCGTCTGTATCGATGAGTTTGACAAGGTGAGCCCGGCACGGTGCAGTGGTGGCACCTCTGTGGGCTAGGGGAGTGGCCTTCTGGGCGTGGACAGCGGGAACCACCTTTGACTTGCAGACTTGTAGTCAGTCCCCGGGCCCGTCGTGATAGGCAAGTAGCCTAACATTTCTGAGCCTCTGTTTCTGCGCTTGGAGAGTGGGAAGAGGAGAGCCGAGCCCGCACAGGCTGTCGACGAGTCCTGTGTCTAGAAGCGGCCCAGTTCCTGCCGTTGGCCTGGCACGGGGGTCAGGCCTCGGGAGGGGTGGCTGCTGTGTGTTTTCCCTGCAGCCGCTGCTCCCCGGCCCTCTCACCTGAGTCTGGTGGGCGCTTCTCTGCCCCTCGCAGATGCGAGAAGATGACCGCGTGGCGATCCACGAGGCCATGGAGCAGCAGACCATCTCCATTGCCAAGGTGAGTGCCCTCCCCGGGAGCCCCCTGGGCCGCGGTCCAGCCTGGCCCAGCCCTGCCCGGGGTGCTGGTGGGCGGGGGAGGCGCGCACCCGCGAAGGCCGGGACCCTGCGTTCTCAGCCCTCTGTCCTCCGCCGCCCCCGCCCTTCCCTCTCAGGCCGGCATCACCACCACCCTCAACTCCCGCTGCTCCGTCCTGGCCGCCGCCAACTCGGTGTTCGGCCGCTGGGACGACACGAAGGGGGACGACAACATCGACTTCATGCCCACCATCCTGTCCCGCTTCGACATGATCTTCATCGTCAAGGACGAGCACAACGAGGAGAGGGATGTGGTGCGTTGGGGACCGGGCTCCTGCCAGGCCCGTGGTGCCGGGCAGGGCGGCAGGCAGACAAGGGGCCTGGCCCACAGTCCTGGCCACCAAGGAGGCAGGATTGGGGATCCGAAAGCCCTGAACTAGGGGTCCCGAGTCCTGCTCTCCTGTGCCTGATGTGCTGTGTGATTTGGGGTCAGTCATTCTCTGGGTGTTGGTTCTTTATATGTGAAATGAGGGGCTGCCCTTGGTTGCAGGTGCTAGAACCCCAGTTCTGGTTGGTCAGTTGCTGAACGGAACTCAAGGGCTTATGTTGCGGACAAGCCTAGAGGTGCGAGGCTCAGCGGGGTCCTGTCTCTGCTGCTCGGCTTGGACTTCCTGGCAGAGCCTTGTTCTCAGGCAGCCTTGCCCCTCGTGGTGGCCGAGAGAGCCTCATACCTCCAGGATGTTGTCTTAGCAGCTGACAGCCTGCAAGGAGGGAGGGGCCTCCCCATCTGTAGCAGTTCTAGCCCCGCAGCGCTTCCCTCCCTCCCGCTCTGCCTCTGGGTTGGGACCTGGCGCGGGAAGGCCCGGGGCTGACCAGGGTCCCTTCCGCCTCCCAGATGCTGGCCAAGCACGTCATCACTCTGCACGTGAGTGCGCTGACACAGACCCAGGCGGTGGAGGGCGAGATTGACCTGGCCAAGCTGAAGAAGTTCATTGCCTACTGCCGCGTGTGAGTCCTGGCCCCAGGTCCCGGGTGGGGGAGTGGCCGGGCCCCCTGGGGAGGGAGAGAGCCCCCTTCAGGGTGCCCGAGATGAAGCCCTTGGCGTTTCCGCTCTGCTCCTTCCTGACCCTGCACGGTCCCTCCTGGCTCTCAGCCTCAGGTTCCCCGTCTCCATGATGAGGGCAGAGGATTTAGACGGTCTTGGCTCTGACATCCAGGGGAGGCATTGTGGACACAGGCGTTGGGTCCCGCCTGCCCTCACTGTGACCTTGGGCAAGTCAGTTGACCTCTGAGCTTTCCCAGGTTGTTGTGTCTGGGGTTTGTGTAAGGATTGCACAAGATGGTGAGTAAGTGCTTGGCATAGCCCTGTACCGAGTAAACACTGTAAATGGCAGCTGCAATCTTCATTATTGTCAGTCTCACAGATTGCCCATTGTAGTGGCATACATATAGTAATTATTCTGTGCCAGATGTTATTCTGAGTATTTTATGTATATGAATTTTACCCCTCACCCCAAATTTAGGTTGTGTATTATTCCATTTTACAGATGGGGAAGCTGAGGCAAAGAGAGTTTAAATAACTTGTCTAAGGTCACAGGCAGGAGGTGGAGCCAGGGCTTAAAGCCAGGTACCTGGCTCCAGAGGGCCGCACCCGTGGCATATGAAATTTCCCAGGTTAGGGGTCAAATCAGAGCTGCCTACGCAACAGCAACGCCAGATCCAAGCCGTGCCTGCGACCTACAGTGTAGCTTGTGGCAATGCCAGATTCTTAACCCACTGATTGAGGCCAAGGATAGAACCCCCATCCTCATGGATACTAGTCGCGTTCATGACTGCTGAGTCACAGTGGGAACTCCCAGAGGTTATGCTTTTAGCTGTTGTACCGAGACTCTGGGCACACAGCTCCACTATCTCTTATTGGAGCTAAAACCCAAGAGTGGAGGTTTTCGAGTGCTTTTCTGATGGGAGGCGAAGCACTGCGCTCGGGTGGATCCCTGCTCACTGCCTCCACCGGGTGATGGGTGTGGTGCCCAGCGGTACCTGCGTCTGCCTCACGGTTCTGAGCTCTTCATGACCTTGTCTTGCAGGAAGTGTGGCCCCCGGCTGTCGGCCGAGGCTGCAGAGAAGCTCAAGAACCGGTACATCATCATGCGGAACGGGGCCCGTCAGCACGAGAGGGACCGTGACCGCCGCTCCAGCATCCCCATCACTGTGCGGTGAGCGGCGGCCGGGCCAGCGCTGGGCTGGGCGGGGGGGCCTCGATTTACAGTATGCCCAGCAAGTCTGGGGCCAGGGGCCATTGCTGACCACATGGTGAGGCCGTGGTCAGGGCTACTGGGCAGGGAGCACTCCTTTGGGAGTGAAAACAGTGACTTGCCTGATGATCTGTATCTCTTGTTTGTTTAATGTGGGGGAAGTCTGGAGCCCTCTCTTCTGAAATCCGTCTGGCTTTCTCCATTGCAGGGGAGCCTGGGCGTGAGGGAGGGTCCAGGCCTGGGGGTCAGGAGACCTGTGCCTAGCCCCCAGCCCACACACTCTGTGACTGCAGGGAAATTGCCTTCCTTTTTTGGATCTCGGCTTTCTTAGCTCTTAACTATCTTCATGTACACAGAGTATAGGGATTAAGAGCTTGGACCTGCCTGGTTTGAATCCTGCTTCTGGCACTTATTAGTTAGAATTTGATGAGGCTGTATGTAAGAAAATCTAAAGTAGTTTAAATGAGTTGGAAGTTTATTTTCCTCTTATATAGAGACGTTTGAGTGTATATAATCTAGGACTGTATATAATGACTCCTCAGTCAGCAGCAACCTGGTTACCTTCAGGTTCACCCTTAGCCTCATTGTCCCAGCTGGCTGCTGCAACTCCAGCCATCACATCCAAATTCCAGGTGGCAGGAGAGGAAGGAAAAGAAGAGCCCATCTTTTAAGGCCACTTCCTGAAGTTCTTATAAAGTGTTTGGACTTACAACTTACTGGCCACATCTTAGCCACACAGAGCACCTAGATGCAAGAGGGGTGGGGAATGTCTCTTAGCCCGGTGCCATGTGCTAGAATAGAAATGAATTCCATCGCTTAGGAAGATGGGTCGCGGGGACAGCCAGCTCTCTCCCCTGTAGCCTTACTATCCTGGGCAGGTACCTCCCTGAGGTCGGGGTGGGACGGGGGAGGGCAGATGGGCTGAGCTTGCCCGGCGTCCTGTTGCTCCCACACAGGCAGCTGGAAGCCGTCGTGCGCATCGCCGAGGCCCTCAGCAAGATGAAGCTGCAGCCCTTCGCCACGGAGGCAGACGTGGAGGAAGCTCTGCGGCTCTTCCAAGTGTCCACGCTGGACGCCGCCTTGTCCGGCACCCTGTCGGGTGAGCAGGAGGCACCGGCTTGGGTGGTCCGTGGGCTCCGTGGGCGGGGCGCGCGCTGGAGGCCTGCAGAGCTTGTGCTTCTCTGCATTCGCGGCCGTCTCTGCTTCCTCTGTGCGGAGGGAAGAGTTCCAGCAGGAGGTGCATTGGAGAGGGATGGGGTGGTTGGGGCTGGCCTCCCTGAGGAGGTGACAGGAAGCAGGGACTGGCGTGAGTGAGAACATGTGGCTCCTTGGAGGGTCCACAGTCCAGCTAGAGGGAAGGAAGGCTGAGTGGCCCAAGGACAGCAGGCTTGGCATGGTCAAGGGCCTGTGTGGCTGGAGCCGGGGAGGTGGGTGGGGGTTCTGATCACTTTGCTCTCCCCGTGGTGAAGATGACTCAGTCTCTGTCCTGGAGAGGCTTCCTGTCACGTGAGGCCTTTGCTAATAATGCTGTGATGCTTTCTGGGATGCTGAGGGCACAGAGGGCAGGTGTGATTTGGGGCAATGAAATTGGAGCTGGGCTTTGCAGACCGTGTAGGAGTTTGCCTTGCATACTCCTTTCAGCTTGGAGTGTCAAAGTCCTTCTCAATGGCTTCCCCCGCCATGGCGCCACCCCTCCATAGCTGGGAGCTGAAACACCAAGGTCTCTGCAGGCCTCGGGCAGCAGGGTGACCACCCGGCAGCAGTAGATGGAAATCGCGAGCCTGCTGCTCACCTGGGCTGCTCCAGGCGCCTCACAGAAGAGGTCTCGGGGCGGAGGGGCAGCCTCTTGCTGCTGGGGCACTGCTGGGTCCCCTCCAGACGCCGGGAATCTTGCAGCTGCCCAGCCCTCCTCAGAGCCCTCTAGTGGCTGCTCCGCTCACCACAGTGAAAGGAACACCTGTGCTGCGGCCTGCAGGGCCCACGGGACCTGGCCCACACCAGCCACGTCCCCAGCCCCCTGACTGGGTTGTGCGGGAGGCAGGCGTATTTCCTTGGCACCTGCCGCGCCTTTCCCCCACGGCTGCCTCACCCCCGGGCCCTGTCCTTGTCTCCTCCGTGGGGCCCTGATGGTCCCCCGACACGCTCTTCCTCTCTTTTTCTCTTCGGGGCCTGGCTCACTCTTCTTGGGCTCGAGGCCTCCGTCTCTCCAAGCCTCCCGCCTCACAGCTGAGGCGGACTGAGGCCCGTCCCCTTCCTCGTGCCCACAGGAGTGGAAGGCTTCACCAGCCAAGAGGACCAGGAGTTGCTGAGCCGCATCGAGAAGCAGCTCAAGCGCCGCTTTGCCATCGGCTCCCAGGTGTCAGAGCACAGCATCATCCAGGATTTCACCAAGCAGGTGGGCCTTGTGGGGGCCCGGCGGGGGTGGGCGTGGGGCCCTGCGGGCTCCCCGGGGCCTGGTTCCCAGCCGCCGATGGGAGGCTCAGCGACAGGCCTGGGATGGGAGGAGGCAGCTCTTCTTCCCCGCTAGACCCTGCGGCGTTAGGGGGAGGGGCAGAGCCAGGGGCGAGCTCTCGACCCCATTGAGAGGGGCTGGGCCTTCCAGAATCTAAGGGGAAGTTGTCTTTGAAATCAGGAACGATCCTGGTTCCTGGCCTCGGCTCTGCTTCCTGTCCGTGATCTCTTGATCCTTAGAGCAGTTTTATGCGATAGGGGGTAGCGCACCCATTCTAGAGGTGAGCAGACCGAGACTTCGAGAAGTTTAGGGATGTCAGGAGCTTGAACAGATGGCTTGGAGTCAGATGGGCTCAGCTGAAGTCTCAGCTCTGCCGCGGAGTTGCTGTGCGACTTGGAGCCTCTCCGTGCCTGTGACATGGGGGTGGCCCAGGCTCAGCTGCACGGGGCTGTTGGGGATGGGATGAGTTAAAGTCTGCGCGGACCCAGGACGGGCCTGGCACGTAGTGGGCGCTCAGGACGAGTGAGGATCCAGAGGTGGGATGTGAAAGCTGGAGGGTTCCCTGTGAGCAGGGGTGCCTGGGCTCCCGGCGGGCGGGGTGTTTGGGGTCCCCGTGGAGACACACCCCTGCATCCCACCCTGCGTCCTGCAGAAGTACCCGGAGCACGCCATCCACAAGGTCCTGCAGCTCATGCTGCGGCGGGGCGAGCTCCAGCATCGCATGCAGCGCAAGGTCCTTTACCGCCTCAAGTGAGTGGCGCCGCCCGCCGCAGGAGAGCCACCGCTACGCCTCGAACCCCCCACATGCTCTTGCTGCCCTAGGTACCTGCCTCGGCTGTAGATCCAAGAACTGTGCTTTTAGAGTTTACTGAAGTAATAAAACCGTGACGTGTTTGGATATCTGTGGGCTTCTGCACAGGGTGGCCTGTCACCCTTATCCTACCCTTGTGGCCGGGTGGGTCTTGGGGGCAAGGACAGGCCTGGGTTTCTGACCTGCATCTGCCGCTTGGGCCACTGGGCAAGGCGCTCCCCTTCGTCTCAGGTTCTGCAGCGGCAGTGGGGTCCAGCCCGCTTCTCGCTGGCGCCGGGGAGAGTTTGAACTCCCCAAGGCCCAGTGTGCAGGGCGTATCAGGTCTCGCCTCTGCGCTTCCCCAGCCACTTCCTGCACCGGCAAGGACCGTGGTTTGCCTCAGACTGGCTGGATCGCCTGAACCTTTCCGCGCCTCAGCTTCCTAATCTATAAACGGCGGGGACACCAGTGCCTCCCTTGCAGGGTTGCGTTTAGCAGAAGCGAGCTGCTGGTAGTATGGTGTCCAGGAAGGGTCAGGCAGCATGGCGACACTGATGGCCTTTGAGCAAAGAAGCTAAGAGAGGGGTGCTGGAATTCTGTAGGCCCAGCCTCTCCCCATGGGCCACACAAGCTGAGGCCTGAGGTTGTGTTTTGTGTTTTTTTTCTTTTTTTTTGGCTTTTTAGGGCCGCACCTGAGGCATATGGAGGTTCCCAGGCTAGGGGTCGAATCGGAGCTACAGCTGCCGGCCTGCGGCACAGCCACAGCAACTTGGGATCTGAGTCTTGTCTGTGACCTACACCACAGCTCACAGCAACACTGGGTCCTTAACCCACTGAGTGAGGCCAGGGATCAAACCCAGATCCTCATGGATCTAGTTGGGTTCGTTTCCACAGAGCTACGATGGGAACTCCCTGTACAGAAACTTTTTAGTGTTGTAGTCCCACTTGTTCATTTTTTTGCATTTGTTTCCCTTGCTTTTGGTATCAAAATCCAAAAAATTATCACCAGGACCAATGTCAGGGAGCTTACTGCCTGTTTTCTTCAAGGAATTTTATGATTTCAGGTCTCATGTATTTTGAGTTAATTTTTTGTGTGTGGCCTAAGATAGTGGTTCTCCTTCATTCTTTTGCATGAGGGCTACTCGGTTTTCGCAGCACCGTTTATTGAAAGAGACTGTTCTTTCTCCATTGTAAATTCTTGGCTCCTTTGTTGTTTCCTTTTTTTTTTAAAGTTTATTGAAGTCTCATTGATGTACAAAGTTGTGATAATTTCTCCTGTACAACCAAGTGATTCAGTCATACATATACATGTATTCATTCTCTTCCCACATAGACGATGACAGACTGCAGGGGGGGGAGTTCCCTGTGCTGTCCAGCAGGTCCCCCTCGGCCAATACACTTCCGTGTGCATATGCCCACCCCAGGCCCCCAACCCCTCCCTCACACCCCCCTTTGTTGTGAATTAATTGACCGTATCTAAGTTTATTTCTGGGCTCTATTCTGTCACGTAGGTCTGTGTGTCCCTGAGTTTATCAGTAAGCTGGAGGTCGTAGGAGTCATAACAACGAGTCATTTGACTAGTAGAAAGTTCTGGTGACAGTAATATTGGAGAAGAGCAACAATGTTAGTTTTTTGGTCACCGTTTTGCCTAATACTGACATAGCAATATGAGTTTTTTGTTTGCTTGTTGGTTTTTGTTTTCTTGGCTGCACCTGTGGCATGTGGAAGTTCCTGGGCCAGGGATCAAACCCGTGCCATAGCAGTGACCTGAGCCATAGCAGTGACAAGGCCGGATCCTTAACCTGCTGTGCCACAAGGGGACTCCTGTATTTTGTCTTTATTTTTTTAAATTTGTATTCATTTATTTTTTGTCTTTTTGCCTTTTCTAGGGCCGCACTTGCGGCATGTGGAGGTTCCCAGGCCACAGCCACAGCAACGCCAGATCCGAGCCACATCTGCACCCTACACCACAGCTCATGGCAATGCTGGATCCTTAACCCACTGAACGATGCCAGGGATCGAACCCGCAACCTCATGATTCCTAGTCAAATTCATTAACCACGGAGCCACGCCAGGACTCCTGTATTTTGTCTTTAAAAAGGTAGAATTAACAAAAATAAAGACAAATCACTGAAATAAAATATTTGACATTTCAAAAATAATTTTGGAAATGTAAAACCTCACGCAAAGCACAAAGGCACCAATATACATTAAACATCTTATTCTAGTAAATTATTAAAATGTTAAAAAACAACCACCATGCAAAAATGAGGACAAACATGAACAACCCAAGTAAGGTGATTTGATCTTTCTGAAAACAGAAACAGGAAAACTTGGTGCCTCGGTGTGGCCACTGCTGAGTCACAAGTGTATTTTTGTGCACCAGTTTCCAGCTGCTTAAATCTTCTGAAGACACCGTTCTGGGAAATGGAGAGAGATGAGAGGCTAAATCCGCTTCTCTCTGACTCACTCCTGTTCAGAGCCCATTTGTGCTTTGATAATTGGAGAACCTTTCACCCTGTTCTTTGTTGTCTTGTTTGGATGTGGACCTTCCTGAGAGCCGCTGAGCATTTCCGGTCCCGCTTTACCTTTCATCTTGTTCAGGCAGAGACGTGATCGCTGGCTGCATCCATCGCAGGGCTGATCCTCCTGTTTGTTTGGGGAGTGTTGGAGCCAGAGCGAGTATAAACTTTACACCCCAGGGCTGGGTTTGCATTTTTTGGAGGTGGAGAGGCGCTTTCTCCCGGGAGCGTGGTCCCCCACCTCACCCTCTCATCCCGGGAGGGTTGATGCCCCAACCCGAGGAGACTGCAGACTGGTGATTTCGCAGCTCCCTCCCCATATTTGAAGCTTGGATGCCCTGGCTCTCTGAGCAGTCATGTCTGCTGTTACCTTCAGGATGGAGAAACTGAGGCTCAGAGAGGCACGGGTCACAGTGAGTGGGGGCAGGGCCAGGGTTCAGGTCCCACCCTGCTGTGCTCTGAACCCGCCTACCACGCGGCCTCCTCGCTCCATCCTCGCTGGGCAGGCCCTGTGGTCCTGGCCTGGTGGAGGTGCTGGTCCACAGGGAAGACTGCCGGGCATAGTCTCTGTCCCCTGGGGCGGATGGCACCACTGTGACAGGCGGGGTGCTGAGGAACCAAGTGGGTGAGGGGCTGGCTTGGCTGTGGCTGGTGGGGGTGGGAGTGGAGCCCTTGCTTAGAGCTTATAGGGCTGTGTTCCAGGTTGGGGGGCCCCAGGATTGTGGGGAGGAGTGGGGAGACTCAGGCAGGGCGGGCCTGGGGTCTTGGTGAAATCTGAGGACAAGGACCCGACTCTGGGTTGGTCTGAGTCCCACGCTCTTCCGCCAATGTCTTCCTCCACTGGGCAAGTCCTTCAATCTCACCTCCCTCTTTTCATCTGTAAAGAGGTGACAATAGTCCTCTGCTCTTGGGGTGGCCGAGGGCTCCCTGAGGTGACATGTCCCATAAGGCCTGTGCCTGGCGCAGAGGAGGTGATCCCAGGAAGAGCTGGGTGTCTGGTTTTTTCTCTCTTCTGGCTTCTGCTTCTCTGTTCCGGTCTTTTCCTACCCGGATGACAGTCCCTAGCCTGGGAATTTCCATATGCTGTGGGTGCGGCCCTAGAAGAAGAGTCTATCAGTCTGGTCTTTAATTCATTGGACATAAACTTGATGCACAGTCAGAGTGTTTGCCAAGTAGCAACCTCAAATCCATTCTCTACCTTTTAAGAAACAACCCCCCCCCAAAAAAAAGATTGGCTTTTAAAAAAGTGCAAGGGACAACCTCCACTATAGCTTGCAGCAACACCAGATCCTTAACCCACTGAGCAAAAGCCAGGGATCGAACCCACATCCTCATGGACACAGTGTTAACCCACTGAGCTACCAGGGAACTTCCACCTATCAGCTCATGAAAGGAGTTTATATGTTTTTGGAGACCCTGATTATTTATTCATGCATGCTGCACCCATGGCATATAGAAGTTCCTGGGCTGTGGAGTTCCCTTCGTGGCTCAGTGGTTAGCGAATCCGACTAGGAACCATGAGGTTTCGGGTTCGATCCCTGGCCTTGCTCAGTGGGTTAAGGATCCAGCGTTGCCGTGAGTTGGGTGTAGGTTGCAGGCACGGCTCAGATACTGCGTTGCTGTGGCTGTGACGAAGGCCGGCAGCTACAGCTCCTGTTAGACCCCTAGCCTGGGAACCTCCATATGCTGCAGGTGCGGCCCTAGATAAGGCAAAAAGACAAACAAACAAAAAAAGAGGTTCCTGGGCCAGGGATCAAATCTGAGCTGTAGCTGCAACCTATGTCACAGGTGTGGCAGGGCCAGACCCTTAGCCCGCTGCACCACAGCAGGAACTCCCCGTAACAACTTTTATATTTAGACATTCGAATATGTATGTCAGTTTTGTATTTGACAATAAATCATGTAAGTGGAACCTAATCTGAATAAGCCAAAGTGAGTATTTTTTTTTTAGGGCCACGCCTCACCTGCGGCATATGGAGGTTCCCAGGCTAGAGGTTGGCTCAGAGCTGCAGTTGCCAGCCAACGCCACAGCCACAGCAACGCGGGATCCAATCCGCGTCTGCGACCTACACCTCAGCTCACGGCAATGCCGGATCCTTAACTCATTGAGCAAGGCCAGGGATCGAACCCACATAATCATGGTTACTAGTTGGGTTCATTACCGCTGAGCCACGATGGAAACTCTGAACGTTTGTTTTAATCATGGCCCTGCCAAAGAGCAACATTAAAAGGATTTCCTTTTTTTTTTTTGCTTTTTAGGGCTGCACCTGAGGCATGTGGAGGTTCCCAGGCTAGGGGTCTAACAGGAGCTGTAGCCGCCAGCCTTCGCCACAGCCACAGCAACACCAGATCCGAGCTGCGTCTGCAACCTACACCACAGCTCACGGCAACGCCAGATCCTTAACCCACTGAGCAAGGCCAGGGGTCGAACCCGCAACCTCATGATTCCTAGTCGGATTTGTTAACCACTGCACCATGACGGGAACTCCTAAAAGGATTTCTAATACAACTTTTGATAGTATTTAGGTCAAAAAATGGCTTTTTTTTTTATTAACGTAAAATAGGCAGTAAAGCTTTGTGATTAAGAGCATGAATTTGGAGCCAGGCGGCCTGGGTGCAAATCCCAGCCATGTCACTTTCTAGCTTGTGACCCTGGGCCACTTACTACACCTCTCTGAGCCTTGATTTCTCTGCCTGTCAAATGGGGATAATACTAGTGCCCATCTCATCGGGAAGGATGTGAAGGTCACGCGGGTTACTGTTTATGAAGCACACCACAGGAGGTGTTCTGGAGGTGGGCTAAAGTTAAATTTGCAAAAAACACAAACATTTCAAAGTGGGATCCAAGTTCATGGCACATGTTCCTATTTAAAAATAAAAAAAAAAAAGGGCCAGAGTTCCCACTGTGGCTTAGTGGGTTAAGAACCGGGCACAGTGTCCCTGAGGATGCAGGTTTGATCCCTGGCCTCACTCAGTGGGTTAAGGATCTGGCATTGCCACAAGATGTGTTGTAGCTGGCAGATGCGGCTCGGATCTGGGGTTGCTGTGGCTGTGGTGTAGGCCGGCAGCTGCAGGTCTGCTTTGACCCCTAGCCTGGGCCATACGCTGCAGGTGCAGCCCTAAAAACAAACAAACAAACAAACAAACCTGGTAGGGCCTGAGAGTGTGGCCATTCTCTGGGGACAGTTGATGGGCCACCTCAACTGAGCATTTCAAACATCCTAGCCCAGTGCTGGGGGAGCATGTTATCATTTTGAACCATGGCAAGGGGCAGTGTACGATCTCCCCCCCCCCCACCCCCGCCCGCTGCCTCCACCACAAGACCATTTACTGAGTCTTGAGCTGTTTTAGTGGGAGGCGGCTAAACTCCCACTGGGAGTAGTAGACTGATAACTGAGAACCTTCCACCCGAACTTAGAACAGGGCTAGAAACGTCCTTTGGGTCTAGTGTGCGTGTGTGTGTGTGTATGTGTATGTCCTTTGGGTCTAGTGTGTGTGTATGTCCTTTGGGTCGTGTGTGTGTGTGTGTGTATGTGTATGTCCTTTGGGTCTAGTGTGTGTGTATGTCCTTTGGGTCGTGTGTGTGTGTGTGTGTGTTTGTGTGTGTGTGTATGTCCTTTGGGTCGTGTGTGTGTGTGTGTCCTTTGGGTCGTGTGTGTGTGTGTGTGTGTACGTCCAAGAGCCAGGGCTTGGCGGGTTTGGTTTCTCCCACCGCCTCTCTCCTTGGCTTGCGTGTTGCCTCCCACCGTCACCCTGCCGTCTGTGTGTCTGTGCGCTCTCCTTGCCGAGGTCTCTTCTCAAACAAGCCCCTGCAGGTCCAGAGGATTTTGTCCTGGCTTCCAGCCTTGTCCTGGGGCCCAGAGGGGGTGGGAGGCCTGGGCCCGGGTCGGGCCCCAAAGCTGGAGCGGCCTGGAAAGGCTGGAAGGCACGTGTGCTCCGCTCGCTCTCCGGGAGGGTGCCTCCCAGGTCGGTGCGAGGAGCGGGGTAGGCGCGCCGGGGGTGGCGGTACCAGCTTCTTAGCTGCAGTCGAGAGGGTGCTTTCAGCCAGACCCGTCCCCATAGAGAGCCCTGCAGGGGCTGGGCCTGGTGGCCAGTGAAGTCTTTTTGCCCAAGGAAGCCGAGCAGGAATCAGGAAGCCAGATGCTCTCAGGAGGGTGAGCCACAACTGGGGCAGAAGCCAGGCAGCGAGGAGGAGGAGCCCACATCCTAAACTGGTTGGAGAGCTTTCTCCTCCTGAGCTGGACACACCGCCCCAGCCCAACCGCTGCCCCGGGACTGAGGGCTGCCGGTGGGGTTAAATGGGTTCCGATGTACAAAACACAGAACAGCTCCTGGCACAGGGTCAAAGCTTACTAAACGTTCACAGACGTACAGGAACCTACATGCACTGGCTCCTGCTAATAGGTGGGCTGCGTTGTGGGGGTAGTGAGCTCCCTGTTTCTACAGGCAACCAAGCAACCATTGGAGGGCTTGGTCTTCCAGGTCTGGGGGTCTAGGAGTCTCCTCAGCTGCTAATCAGGGCTTACCCTGTGGCAGGGACTCACGCCCATGAATAACACACGTTGCCATGTTTACTTTCGCTCTCCTGCCAGGTCCAAGGTGGGAGCGCAGTAAGTGCTGCTCGAACCAATGAGCAGCACTGCAAGGTTATTATCCTCAACTTAGGAAAACTGAGGCTCAGATTTTAAGGAAGAGAAGGTCCAGATTACCAGCCTTGGGTGGTCTTATTAGGAGACATTATAAGTGCCTTCCCAGGACTCTCACCCCCTCCCACCCTCTCGTTCTGTTCTTTCTCGTGGAACCAGCCCAGCCCAGGTCTCGGAGCCCCCTGACCTACCTCATTCTGCAGCCAGACCTCAGGATCCACACTGAGCAGCTCTGTCATCGCTGTCACCCTCTTTGGATCTCAGATTCCTTGTCTGTAGCATGGCTAGGGCTGTTCCTGCATCCCGGATTGCCCTCTGTCCTGGCCAGACCAGGGCGGTCAGTCACCCTGCGAATGGGGGAAATAAAAACCCATCTCAGAGAACTGAGATCCGAGTCTGACGGCAAGTGTGGAAACACTCTGTTCGGTTCCCATCACAGGCCCAGCGCTCTGTAAGTGGGAGCTGCAAGTACTGATCCTTCCTGGGTGCGAAGTGGGGGCCCGACCACCTGAGCCTGGATCCCAGCGCCGCCACATCCAGGTGGCCCAAGTTCAGTTTATTTCCCTGGGCCTCCGTTCCCCGCAGGTCAGGTCTTGCAGACTGAGCCGTGTGGGGAGGATGAGGTGAAACAGCGCAGGCAGAGCACTTCATTTTGAGAACGGGCACCCGCTGAGCAGGTGTGCCTGTGGTTAATGGCATGGTTTACTAAGTTATTGTCAAGAGCTGCAGAATTTTTTTTTTTTTTTTCATTTTTGGCCGCCCCACTGCATGTGGAGCTCCTGGGCCACGGGTCAGATCTGAGCTGCAGTCATGACCTAAGCAATGTGAGATCCCTAACCCACTGTGCCGGGCTGGGGATCAAACCGGCTTCAGTGCTTCCAAGACACCACCAATCCTGTTGCACCCCAGGGGGAGCTCCGAGAGCTGCAGAATTTTGCCAAGTGCTGTGTACTGGGTTGGGGGCCCACAAAACAGCCAATGGGTTTCCCACCCTGTCCCGACTTGGTCCTTTTTTAATTTTTTTTTAAGGCTGCACCTGCAGCATATGGAAGTTCCCAGACTAGGGACTGAATTGAAGCTGCAGCTACCAGTCTACGCCACAGCCACAGCAACGCCATATCTGAGCCACATCTGTGAACTGCATGCACCACAGCTCACGGCAATGCCTGATTCTTAACTCACTGAGCAAGGCCAGGGATTGAACCCACATCCCGATGGATACTAGTTGGGTTCATTACCGCTGAACCACAATGGGAGCTCCTGGTCCCTTTCTTTTTAAACCCCAAGTTATGGGAGATTTTTGACCAAAGTGAAGCCTCCAGTTCTCCCAGGGGTGTGAGGAGGACAGCGTCCAGGAGGGGGCGCCAGAGCACCAGCCACAGCAGCAGTATCCTTCTCCCTCCTTCCCCACCGGCCTTCTGTCCACGGTGGCTTCCCAGGGACCCCCAGCCCCCTCTCTGGAAATCTGGAAGCTCCCTGGCTTCGACTCAGCCTGGAGAATCCTCTAGGCTCTGGGGTATTCATCAGTCGCTTTGTTTAGACAAAGATGTCCCAGACCCTGGGGGGGACACTTGGCATACTTTATCTCATTTAACTTTAAAATGTTCCAAGGGAATGGAGTTCCCATCGTGGCTCAGTCGTTAACGAATCCGACTAGGAACCATGAAGTTGCGGGTTCGATCCCTGGCCTTGCTCAGTGGGTTAAGGATCCGGCGTTGCCGTGAGCTGTGGTGAAGGTTGCAGACGCGGCTCGGATCCCACGTTGCTGTGGCTGTGGCGAAGGCTGGCGGCTACAGCTCCCCTTAGACCCCTAGCCTGGGAACCTCCATATACCGCGGTGCAGCCCTAGATAAAAAATAATAATAATAATAATAATAATTTTAAAATGTTCCAAGGGAAGAAGGTTTCCCTGTCTCTGATTCCAGACAAGGAAACTGAGGCTCCACGAGGTTAAGTCATAGCAGTGGGTGCAGCCAGGATTCAAACTCAAGGGCCACTCACCCCACATCTTGGCCAGCTGCCTCTGAGAATCCAAGTCTTAGAAGGACATGACAATCTTAGAGGTGCAAAATGCCTAGACACGTAGACATTTTTATTCAAGTCACATATATATTTAATTTTTTTGCACTTAGCTAATGCCTAAAACAAAAGAAGCTGTCCCCCTTCTCGGCAGGCTGTCCCCAGCCATGCACTTTTCCTCCCTGGAGAAGACCACAGTTACAGTTTCTTGGGTCTCTTGTCAGATGTTAGAATTAGATGGGTTTCTGGGTGACCTGGTCTCTGGGGCCCCCGCTGCTTTTGGGCCCCGGCTCTCAGGCTCCTGCAGGTTGTGGTCACAGCCCAGGTGAGTCAGAGGGTCTTTCTTGGCTTCTGGACACCCCCGATTTCAACGCCACTCATCCTTTTAGAAAGGACTGTTGGCACTTAGAAGGCGGGTCCCCTCCAGTACAAAGGAGGCGGGTCCTGTGTTCTCTCTGCCCTCCCCCCCAGGGGTCTGCACCCCAGAAAGGCCCACCTGCCCCAGGTGGGGACCCACTTTCCATTTGCTCGCATGGAGGGAAGAGGGGAAGTTCTCAGAGCCACGTGGTCGGTGTTGGGTGCTGAGGCCGGACCCCTGTCTCCATGGGGTTCCCTGCAAGACAGGGGCTCGGGCTGGTGGGTCTACACTGGGACGTTCTCTCCATGTCCACCTGGGGTCTGGGCTGGAGGGCCAGCCTTACTCAGCTCTGTCATTGCCTCTTTCAGAAGCCCTCTTAAAAGGAAAGAGAGGGAAAGAAGGAAGAAAGGAAGGAAAGAGAAAAAAGGAGGAAGGAAAGAAAAAGAAGGAAAGGGAGGAAGGAAGAGAGAAGAAAAGGAGTTCCTGCTGTGATGCAATAGGATAGGCCACATCCTGGGAGCCCCGGGACTCAGGTTCAGTCCCCGGCCCTGCACAGTGGGTTAAGAGTCCGGCATTGCCGCAGCTGTGACTTGGGTTGCTACTGTGTCTCAGAACTGATCCCTAGTCTGGGAACTCCATATGTCATGGGGTGGCCCCCCCAAAAAAAAAGCCCTCCCACTCCCCAGAGCCAGGTCAGGGACCCCTCTAAGTGTCCCTCTCCTCTCTCATAGCCCTAGTCTTGCTGGTTTGCAACTTTCTTCTCATTATCCGTTTCTCCATCAGAAGGTGTATTCTCGGAGGCCAGGGCCCTGCCGAACTTCATGCTTCTTCCCACTGCTTAGCGCAGAGCAGACTCTCCATAAAGACTCAGTTAACCCAATATTTTTCTCCCACGTCCAACATTCCCCCTTCTTCTGGGCCCACTGAAAATTACACACCCTTGCCCCTTGAGTTAGTTATGTGGCGTGTTCTGGCCGGTGAGATAGGGGTGGAAGTAACGTGTCACTTCCAGGCGGAGACCTTGCAGAACTAGCGCATGGTTCTTCCCGCTCTCCTCCCCTGAGCAGTGATGGGAAATTCCGGGCGGAGTCCTCAGTGGGGACAGCAGGCAGCAGAGCCCCCTCCCCACCCTTCCACTGGATATGCTGCATGAGTGAGAAGTAAACCTTGGTTGTTTTAGACCACTGTGATTTGGGGGCTATTTTTTTCACAGCTTAATCTTATCTATGCTGACTGATTCAGATCAGGACAGCAGGGATGATGATGGTATTTTTGCCCCTTATACCTTCCTGGGGAGTTGTGATCATCCAAAGAGATGTATGTAAGAGTTCCCACTGTAGCTCAGCAGGTTAAGAACCCAACTAGTATCCATGAGGATGTAGGTTTGATACCTGGCCCCGCTTAGTGGGTTAAGGATCTGGCATTGCCGTGAGCTGTGGTGTTGGCTGCAGCTGCAGCTCTGATTTGATCCCTAGCCTGAGAGCTTCCATGTGTGGCAGGTGCACCCCCCGCCCAGAAAGAAAAAGATGTGTGTACAGGAAGCAGATTTACCTTGTCACTCACCCTCACGCCCGCTGCTACTTTATGCTGGTAATAGGTCCAATCCCACTGAGAGAATATGTTCCTTCCCACTGAACTCATTCGTTCATGCATTCACATTGTGGAGATATTAATAGTGCCTCCAGTATGGGATTGTGATGAGGATTAAATGCATTAATGTGCGTAAGGTTCTTAGGAGAGCACTTGGCACATGGAAGATACCATATATGTGTTCCTATTATTAAGAATTGTTTTAGGAGTTCCCGTCGTGGCTCAGTGGTTAACGAATCCGACTAAGAACCATGAGGTTGCGGGTTCGATCCCTGGCCTTGCTCAGTGGGTTAAGGATCTGGCGTTGCCGTGAGCTGTGGTGTAGGTCGCAGACGCGGCTCGGATCCCGCGTTGCTGTGGCTGTGGCGAAGGCCGGCGGCTACAGCTCCTGTTAGACCCCTAGCCTGGGAACCTCCATGTGCCACGGGTGCAGCTCTACATAAAGGCAAAAAGACAAAAAAAATAAAGAAATAAAAATGAAAAGAATTGTTTTAGTTCCAGAAAATTTACTGAGTATCCACTGTGTTTCCTGGAACTAGAGAGAACAAAGCCTGTTTCTTCCTGCCTTAGGGGTAGAAAGACCCAGAGAGGAATGTTGGGGTCAGAGCCCAGCCCATGAGCGAGCACAGAACTCTATGCGACGGTCCAAGAGGAAGGGACCCCGCGTAGGCCTGGCGTGTGGGGATCAGGCTGGCCTTGCGCTTTGCGATGGAACCACGGGGGCTGGCTGGGGCTGGGGCCGGCCGATGGCAGTCACACAAGCCCCCCAGCCTGGGAGCCAGAGCACTGCTTTGCTCGTGGTCACAGTCCCCACGTGCACGTTGCTTCTCGGCGGCAGCAGAGCTGGGGGTGGGGTGCGGGGGGAGAGGGAAGGAGAAATATCACAGAGCGGTCTGCGGGCACCTTCCCATACCTTCCTGGGGGGGAGGATAGGAGGCCAGCCTCCAGCACCAGCCCCTGGCATTGGCGGAACAGCCCCCAGCCGCTGTCTAGTCCTTGTACCAAGCTGTCTGCTCAGCCCTTTCCTTAAGCCCTGTCCGTCCTCACCCGGGTCTGTGTGGGGCCGGGGGCTGGAGGAGAGGGGAGGGGACTGCGTGAACACGATGATGGCCGTCAGGAAACAAGGCCAGGGAATCGGAAGGATAGAGGATGGAGGGGAGTGGAACGGTTCCTGGGGCAGGTGCCTTGGGGGCCGGTGGTAGAGGCCCAGGCCAAGCCTCTCTGTTGCCTCTATCCAGTCAGATCCCGTTGCCATGGAGAACTCTGACCATGGGGACCCAGGAGGACCTGGGCAATATCAGATCATTACCCCCATGTTACAGCCGGAGAGATGGAGGCTCAGAGAGTGCATGTAACTTTCTCATAGACACACAGCCAGTTACGGGGTCACCCAGAGTCAGAACCCGGACCTCTTGGCTCTTAGTCCAGTGCCCCTGACGTGATACCACATTGCCTGTTGGGGCCTCGAGGCCTCTTGTTTTATTGAAAAAGCCTAATCTAAGGGAGGGGGACATGTTCCTGACACTGCTGATGTATGTGACCCTGCGTCTGCTCTGTGCTCCCGCCTCTGCCTCCCTTCCGCAGCAGGAAGGGCACAGCGAAGTGCAGATTTAGCTCAGCTTTCCCACCTGCAGGACCCAGGACCGGGCACGTTTGGTGCACAGGAGCTGGAAGCAGTCTTTCTTCCCCCACTCACCCACCTTCTTCTCCGAGGCAGAGTGGGTGGGGGTGGGGGCCTGTGGCGGGGCTCTCAGATGGCCCAGGCGACCCCACCTCCAGGTAATTGCACTCTTGTGTCATCCCCCTCTCTTATGATTTAGTGACTTGAGTGTGAAAATAGAATATGGCGCAAGTGATGGGATGTCCCTTGGGAGATCTGGTTGTGAAAGACGGTGGCTTGTGTCTGGGGTGCCCCCACCCGCTCTTCGCTCTCTCACTTGCTGGGGGCCACTGCCATGTTGGGGGTGGCCAGCACCTGGGGCTGACCAACAGCCATGAGAGTGAGCGTGGCAGTGACCCCCTCCCCAGACGACCCTTCAGATGAGACCTGGCTGGCACCCTGACCACAATCTCATGAGAGACTCTGAGCCAGGGAACCCACTAAGCTGTGCCCAGATTCCTAACTCTAGAAACTACAGTCAGTGTTGTTTTACTACTCAGTTTTGGGGAAATTTACTCTACAGCCATGGATAGCTTAATATAACCCCCACCCCACCCCCCGGAGCCATCCTGTCTGTCCCCCCATCCTCTCCCCTCCGTGTCACTCCCCCGAGACCTAAGGGAGAGTCCACAGCTTCAAGTTCTAGTCCTCATGTTTTATTGTCTAACCTTGACCTGGCCTTGGGGAAGTCACTTCACCCTCTCTGGGTTCATTTGCTTCTTACTTAAATCCATTTACCTACTAGTAATAACTTCCCCAGGTGCACAGGTCTGTACAGTGGCCAAAGCCTTTTCCACCTACTCTCTCACTTTGACCTTCACAACAACCTGGAGATGTATCTGGCACAGGTCATCGTATCCGCAAATGGCAGAAGAGCAGACTGGCCCCCAAGGTGAGAGATGGTTTTGCTGGAGAACACAGTGAGGAAACAGCAGAGCCCAGGTGAGGGCAGTGTGGGGGGTGGTGACAGCAATGATGATGAGGGTCAGCCTTTGTCTCAATGTGGCATGCCTTCTGTGCCGCAGAAGCTGGAGAAGTTCATAACCACGTTTCCTAGGCTCTCTTGCAGGTAGCGAGCAAGCTGTAACATAAATCCAGCCAGAAGAGCACTCGCACAGACTAGGATTTGGAACTGAGTTTTGTTCGGGGGTAGGTGGGAGACTGAGCACAGAGCACCTGTTTTGCCATGTGGATTATAGTAGAGGGGCCTGGTTCTGGAGCTGTGTGGGGACGTCTCTCTTTGACAGCTTGTTGATGGAGACAGGAGCTGCAGCCCCTTTGGTGGCCCAGTTCTGCAGTGTGTTTCGGGCGGTCGTTCCCAGATGCTCAGCCACTTAATATGCCTTTAACAACAACAAAAAAAACTCCTTTTGATCAGACTAGCTAGACCAGAATCTGTTGTCTGTCACTGAAGCCTAGGAACTATTTACATCTTCTCCAGAGCATGTGGGACAAGGCCACTGGAAGTCCCAACCTAGCAACCTCCCCACCTTTCAGGAAATCAAGAGCTTTTTTCTCTGGGTATGCACATATCAGCCCCAGGGGAACTCTCCGATTGGCTCTGCTGGGCCAGATCTTCTCTCTTGGACCAATCACAGTTGCCAGAGAGATGGGGTCAATGATTGGCCAGACCTGGCCCAGTGGACAGGGGGCAGGGCTGGTCCCCGGAAGAGGGGGGATGAGAAAACTTGGGCTCGCAAAAAGCACTAACTACCAAGGGCTGTTTGAACTACCTGCCAAGGGGAGACACTATTAACAAGTCCCGTGGAAACCATTGCTGTGATTAAGCCCAGAGGGCAGGAGATTACCACACAAGTCCCGGAGTCCCCGCTGATGGGCAATCGTGACTGCCCGCCTCCCCCGCCACCCTGTGGCGATTGCAGAACTACCGTCATCTCTATCCCTGACCATGCTTTGCCTGGGGAGGGGGAAACTGAGGCTCAGAAGAAAGGAGGTGCCGGAGAGGCCAGGAGACAGGGAAGGGGATGGAGTTTGGATCCAAGCCTCCCAATGCCTGCCCATTGCTGGACTTGGAGCCAGACAGTGACTCTGGCTGGAGCCTCTGTCTCAGCCCCAGTGCTCTCATCTGCTCAGTGACAAGGACGATGGCTTCAGTGAGACAGCGTGTGTGTGTGTGTGTAAGTGCCTACCCCAGGGCCACCAGGCTTCCCCCCCCCCCACATGCTGACAGTGACCGTGGTACTTGGTTGCTTCTGCCAAACAACTTTCCCGTTGCCATGGTGATTATACTGGCGGGGAGTCGGGCTTATTTTAGAACTTGGTCCACACAGCGGTGGCTTTGTCCCCCAGCCTTCCTGCTGCAGCTTTTGTCTCGTGGGCCTGTCCTTGATGCCTGGGCTGAGAGGGGCAGGTGGATGGAGAGGGGAGCACCCCCTGGCCTTGGCCTCTCTGCCTCCTCCTGGTGGCCTCCCCACTTGGCCTCTACTGGAGGCCCAGGCCCCGGTTCGAGTCCAGCTTCCTTCCAGCGACCTCTGGGCCCTCTGTCTCCTTGAAAGCGAAAAGGGGTTGATGCTTTTGCTGGGCTTCCCCACATGGAAGGAAAATGTCTAGTGCTATGTGATCTGGATGCCAATGGGGTCCCTGCACTTGCAAATCCACGGGGCAGCTCCCCCGACCTCCCCCACCCTGGGGCTTTGCTTCCTGTGACAGGATCCAGCGTCCGGACCACCCCATGGTGTCACTTGTCTCCCTCTGTTATGTGTGACATCACCGCAGATGCAGACCAGCCTCTTCCTCAGTTTCCACAAACCCCTCTCTCATGTGTGATGCAGCAGACTTTATAGAAGGTGGCGGAAAAGGCAGCGATGGTGGCTTGGCACTGAGTCCAACCCCCAGCTTCCATGTTTTTCTGGAGAAGCCCTGTGTTCTTTCGGCAGTGCCCGCCGCATGTAAAAGTTCCCAGGCCAAGGATCGAACCTGCGCCACAGCAGCGAACTAGGCTGCTGCAGTGACAACGCCAGATCCCCAACCCCCTGTGCCACAAGGAAACTCCTGAGGCCTAGTGTTCTTTTGGTTCCTTTGCCACTGCCCACCCAACCAGGCCACCCACACGGGATCCTGGCCTCATACCGTCTCCCAGGTGTGGTCCAAAAAGGGAGCAGTTTGCCCAAGGACACGCAGCAAGTGAGTGGCAGTTCGCCAGCTGTCCTTTCCCACTCTCCTGTCTTCCGATTCACCACCTCAGGAGCAAGTGCCAGGGAGGGGATTTAAGATCCCCCAGGCAGAGGGACCCGGACCCGGACCATCGTCTCCTAGGCAACCCCATCACTGTCAGACGGAAGCTGTAGCGAGCCTGACTAGTAACCATGAGGATGCGGGTTGGATCCCTGGCCTCGCTCAGTGGGTTAAGGATCCAGTGTTGCCGAGAGCTGTGGTGTAGGTCACAGAAGCAGCTTGGATCCTACATTGCTGTGGCTGTGGCGTAGGCTGGCGGCTGCAGCTCCAATTTGACTCCTAGCCTGGGAACCTCCATATGCTGCTTCCATATGCGGCCCTAAAAAGACAAACACACACACACACACACACCACAGATTTATTCTCTTACAGTTCTGGAGATGAGAAGTACTAAATCGGTCCCGCACAGCTAAAGTCAAGCAAAGTGTCAGCAGGGCTGGTGTTCGTGTGTGTCTAAGAACCTCTCTCCCTGTCTTTTCTGGCTTTGGGAGGCCACTTGCACTCCTGGGCTCAGGGCCCCCTTCCTCCATCCTCAGAGCCGGCAGTGCAGCCTCTTCCAGCATCTCTGTTTCTCTGACCCTCAGGCTCCAACATTATATCTCCCTTCTCTGAGCCTCACCCTCCCGCCTCACTCTTTTTTCAGCACCTTTGTGATTACACTGGATAAGCCAGGATATGCCCCCCACCTCGAAGCCCTTAATTTAGTCACCTTTCCCAAGTCCCTCTTGTAGCAGCAAGAAGCTCACCTAAGAGGAGCGTCCTTCCACTCACTGCAGACAGATGCACCAAGAGGCTCCCTGCCCTTTGTTGTTTGTCTTTTTATTAGGGCTGCACCCGAGGCATATGGAGGTTCCCAGTCTAGGGGTTGATCGGAGCCGCCGGATCTTTAACCCACTGATCGAGGCCAGGGATAGAACCTGCATCCTCATGGATACTCGTTGGGTTTGTTATCGCTGAGCCACAGCGGGAACTCCTCCCTGCCCTTCGTTTTCAGTGGCTTGACCCACGTTCGGCAGAGGTGCACTGGAGGTGGACGCAGGGGGAAGTGAGGTTAGAGATCCAAGGGGAGTGAGGTTGGGGTTCGTGGTCTGGGCTCCCTCGCTCTGGGCTGCCTTCTTGGCTTCAGGTCTCACCTGCCCGGCTGAGCAGAGCTGCGCCCTCCTGTGGCCAGCCATGGACGTGGCCTCTGCCTGGGGACCCGGCCCTCCTCGGCCTTGCCCCGTCCCTTCACAGGTGGCCCTGGTTAAAGTCTGGGGTTCAGACTTAAGCAAGTGCCCACTCTCAGGGCCGTGCCAGCACCTCACCGCCCTTGCCCCGCCTGGCCTGTTCCCCTGCCACCTTTCCCGCCCACACCCTGCTGTTCCCTCTCCTGCTCGCCTGTTCCAACATAGGACGCGCCACCTTCTCCTGGGCCGTGGCTCCTTCCCTTCCAGTCCTGCAGCTGCCAGCCCAGCGATGGCCCAGAGCGGTGCCCGTGTCCTTCCAGGAGGAGGACCCCTTCCTGCGCTCCTGTTCCTTCCTCAGGTCCTCGAACCCAGCGCAGGCCCCTGGGGAGAACAGCAGGTCCTAGAGGTAGAGGTGAAGGAGCCAGGGGAGCTGGGTCTGGATCCCTGCTCTGCTGTTACTAGGCCTGTGGTCTCGGGCCAGTTACTGAGCCTCTCCGTGCCTCAGTTTCTGCATCTGTACAGTGGGCACAGGGATGCGTCATAGGATTGCTTTGATGACCTTTTTTTTTCTTTTTCTTTTCTTTTTTTTTTTTAGGGCCGCACCTGCGGCATATGGAGGTTCCCAGGCTAGGGGTCAAATCGGAGCTGTGGCTGCCGGCCTACACCACAGCCACAGCAACACAGGATTCGAGGCGTGCATGATCCTCAACCCACTGAGTGGGGCCAGGGATCGAACCCGCAGCCTCGTGGATCCTGGTCGGGTTCATGACTGCTGAGCCACATCAGAACTCCCGCTTTGAGGACTGAGATGTTGCTGCAAAAGAGTAGCCCAGTGCCTGGCAGGCAGTGGGTGCTCAGTCAGTGCTGTGGTCATTGTTAGGGACTTGGTGAACGTCGGCTGGACTTAACAGAACTGGGAGGCAGGAGAGAGAGCGCGCGAGTGAGAGAGAAAGAGAGAGAGAGGAGGAGGCGGCGGCGGCGGCGGCTGGGAGGGGCTTTAGGGATGCAAAAGGAGGCAGAGGGGGGCGATGAGGCCGGGGAGCAAAGGCTGCCGCGTGGCTGGTGGGGGGAGGCAGAGAGAGCAGAGGGCATCAGCAGGGTCTGCCCTGGCTCAAGCGAGAACTGCTCAGTCACAAGGTGCCACCTGCCAGCCAGCTGCTCTCAAAATAGCTGCTCCTGCTGGGGCTGTGGCCGGGGGAGGGGCAGGGCTGGAAGCCCAGAAAGGATGCATCCCGGGGCCCTGGGCTCTTGCGGTCCTGAGCCTGGCAAGGAGCCCCTGTGACTTGCGCCTTGAGTGTCTGGGGAGGGGGTTTGGGGAGCCTCTCTTGCAGGGTCTGTGGCGGGGAGGGGGTGGGCCGGGGTGGGAGGAAGTGCCTTCCAGGCCTGGCTCTGGGAGGTGTGCTGGGGACCAGCAGGGAATGGCCTTAATAATAACGGCAATCACGGAGTTCCCGTTGTGGCTAAGCAGGTGAAGGATCTGACTAGTCACGAGGATGCAGGTTTTGTCCCTGGTGGGTTAAGGACACAGCGTTGCCACAAGCTGGAGCTTAGATGGGCAGAGGTGGCTTGGATCTAGCATTGCTGTGGCGTAGGCTGGCAACTGCAGCTCTGATTCGACCCTTAGCCCGAAAACTTCCGTATGCTGCCGGAGTGGCCCTAAAAAGAAAAAAAAATCATAATCCCCAAAGCGATCATTATCTTCATCATCAACATCCAAAATGAGGCAGGCACAGCAAAGCTGCCCAGCCACGTTCATCCTCCTTCTTCCTGTCAAAAGGTTAGGTGTGTCTGGGGCTGCCCAGTGGACACGCCCACCTCCCAGACTCCTTTGCAGCGAGGCTGACCTTGTGACCCACTTCTGGCCAATGAGATGTCAGCTAGGAGGGCCCTGGGCAAGCTATTGTTTTCTTATTTGGTCCCCACCTCTTGGCTCCGTGTATCTGTGTGCTGACCTCCATCCCTCCTGTCAGTGGGCCTTCTCCAGCTGAGAAAGACAAGGCAGGAGAGAGCCCGGGCTATTCAGGAAACAGGAACTGGGCCGTCATAGAAGGACTACAGACGCTGGATCACACTGGTCTGAGTTCGCCCCCAGCTTTGCCATTTCCTAGCTCTGTGACCTTCCTGAGGCTCGGTTGTCTCACCTGGGGAATGGGATTAAGAGCATCTCACCATCCTAATGGGCCTTCCGGGCCGTGAAGGAAAGTGGAACAGAGTGTTAGGTGACTTTGACTATGTTTTGGAAATGTTTTTGGCATTTAGCCCCAACTCAGTTCAGCAGACATTCTTAATGATACCTGATGCTTGGAGAACTGGAGCGACTACACAGCTGTGGCTCCTCATTATGCTGTATGGCAATGTTTTGTTCTGTGCCTGTCACCAGGCCCAGACCCTGTGTTCTTTGAGGCCAGCAGCGGTGTGTCTGGTTCACGTTTGTGTGTCTATCGCCTGGCCCCGGGCCTTGCACGGAGCAGACATCACCTGGATATTTACTGAACAGAAGAATTTATCTGTATCCAGTCAGCAAACAGCCCACAGTGTCTTTTTGTGGCCAGCTCTGTACTAGGTACTGGAACAAATAAAACCAAAACCACACCGGGGTCACCAACGGACAAGGGCCATTGTGTTCTCCCTTTGTGGGTCGATCTGATTTAACAGGGACCAGCGTCTGGAGCAAGAGGAACAAAGCCTTCGCTGGGGAATGCCAGGCTGCTGGGGGGAGGAAGTGGGCCACGGTGACCAGTTCTTGGCTGGAACATTCTAGCACCTGGATTCCCCACCGAGAAAGCCAGGGGTCCAGGTGTGGGACCAAAACAAAGGCCTCTGCCCTGAACTTGTGCTGGCTCCCACACCCCCAGCGACCCATCACTGCATCTCCACTTCCCAGAACTGCCAGGCAGCCTGGGAGTCAATGAATGAGTGAATGAAGAGTTGAAGGGCAGCTCAAATCTGCAGGCCAGGCTGACACAGAAGCCGCCAAGTGCAATGTCATGGGGAATATTGAACCTTGTAGAGTGACCTGGGAGCCTCGGCAGGGAGAGGCTGATGGTCTGAAGCAGGAGGATTCTAGGACCTAGAACCTTCCCTGGGCTCCGCCCATAGAACCTTCAGGACTATCTCCTCCTGGGGTCCAGCCTGAACAGCTCCTAGTGTTATCACCTCACCTTCTTACCTCCTTCGTCCTTCTCTCGCTTCGGTTCTCTGAGCATCTCATCACGCAGATTCTTTCTGAAAGCCATTCCTGAATGAGACGTTTGTCCTAAAGATTGCGGCCCCCTCCACGACCTGGTACCCAGAGGCCCCCGGGCTGACCAGGCCCCCTCTGTGGGCTGAGCTCCTCTTTCGTGGGGAGAGCCGCAGCCTCTTGCAAGGTCTAAACCCGCAGAGGTGAAGTGCTTTGTAAACTGCAAAGAAGAGAACTGAAGAGAGCGTTATTTCTCCCCATAGGTTTGGGGGGCTCCCAACCCAGATGAGGTTTTGGGGGCCTGCAGAGAGCTCTCTGCCTTTTCCTCCTGGGTTGGCTTCCCTGAGTTCTTGCTGGTGCCTGAGATTCCATCACTGCGGAGTTGTCTCTGCTTTGTCTCTAGTCCGAGGAGAAGGGTTTGGATTGTCCACACACGGGTCAGTAGCGCTTCATTCCGGGGTCGGGCAGCGAAGAGACAGAAACAGGGAGGGCAAGGCGGGTACGTGGTATGCGGAACCCCAGCCTCTCCGCCTCCCCCCCAGGCCCCCCGGGGCCAGGGGGACCCTCTGGAGCCTGGCATTTGTGCCCAGTAAGCGATCCAGGGCCATGACCCAGCAGGTTTCGTCAAACCGCAAAAAGCAGCTACATTCTCCTTGGCTTCCATCTGTTGAAGAACCTCTCCGCTCCTCCCCCTGTGCTGGGGACGAAGGTCTCAGCCCTCGTCAAAGCGGCAGGATTTTGGAAGCCAGCTGTGCTCGCCACTGTACCACCACCGCTGCACAGCGTCAGTACCCGTGGGCCGCTGCTGTTTGTCGTGAATCCGGAGCCGGGGCACAGGATGTGTGGGCGACGCCAGGGCTGGACGGCCACTCACTTGCTGCCTGGCCGGGGAAGGGTTCTGACTCTCTGTCTGTGCCTCAGTCTCCTCCTCTCGAAGATGGGAATCATCTAGATGCTGGAGAGGGTGTCGAGCGACGCTCTTACTCCGTTGGTGGGAATGTCGGTTGGTGCGGCCGCTATGAAGAGCAGTATGGAGGGTCCTTAGAAAACTACAAATGCAGTTGCCATATGATCCCGCAACCCCACTCCTGGGCATCTATCTGGACAAAACTTTCATTCGAAAAGATACGTGCACCTATCTACTCATGGCAGCACTATTCACAAAAGCCAAGACATGGAAACAACCTAAATGTCTATCGACAGATGAATGGATTAGGAAGATGTGGTGCATGTACACAATGGAATACTACTCAGCCATGAAAAAGAACAAAATAATGCCATTTGCAGCAACATGGGTGGAATTAGAGCTTCTCATACTAAGTGAAGTAAGTCAGAAAGAGAAAGACAAATACCATATGATATCACTTGTATGTGGAAGCTAAACTATGGCACAGATGAACCTATCCATGGAAAAGAAACAGACTCATGGACGTGGAGGACAGACTTGTGGTTGCCAAGGGGGAGGGGGAGGACTGGGAGTTTGGGATTCACAGATGCAAAATGGTATATATAGAATGGACAAATATCAAGGTTCTGCTGCATAGCACAGGGAAATATATTCACTCTCCTGTGATAGACCATGATGGGAAAAATATGAAAAATATATACATATATATATGTATAATACATATATATATATATGTATAAGTGGATCACCTTACTGTATAGTGGAATGAACACAACATTGTAAATCAACTACACTTCAATACAATTTAAAAAAAGACAATGGGTTTTATCAAGGTACCCGGCTCATACAGTGTGTAAGGATTTAATGGGATGAGAGACCCAGGAAGAGCCTGGCCTGCAGGCCAGGCTAAATCAGCCTTAGCTTGTGGTTACCCTTCCTGGCTCGTTCCGAGGCCTGGCATCTTTGTCCCCTTCCAGATCAAGGCTCAAGGTGAGGCGAGGTCCCCGCCCCCTCCAGCCCCTCTGCAGCGTCCTCCCCACCCCGGCCTGTCTCCTCGTACCGCAGCCAGTCACCTTCCAAACCCCTGTGTCTGCTTCTGCCCCTCCCCTGCTTCAGACCCTTCAGACAGGATAGGGTTCCTATCGTGGTTCAGCGGAAATGAATCTGACTAGCATCCGTGAAGACACAGGTTTGATCCCTGGCCTTGCTCAGTGGATTAAGGATCCGGCATTGCCATGAACTGTGGTGAGGTTGCAGACATGGCTTGGATCTGGTGTTGTTATGGCTGTGGCTGTGGCGTAGGCTGGCAGGTACAGCTCCGGTTCAACCCCTAGCCTGGGAGCATGGGCCTAAAAAGACCAAAAAAAAAAAAAAAAAGGACGTGACATTCTTTCATTCACTCACTCAAAATGTATTTGAATTTTTCTAGAACATCAGACTCTGTGGCAGGTGCCCCAAGACACAGCAGCAGTCTCCTAGTCTCCTGTAAGATAAGACAACAGTGGCTAAATCGGTGGAATAGTGAGAGAGTGTGTTAGGTGCTGGGTATCGGTCATTTATTCTCATACTAATGCCACCTAACAAACAATTCCCAAACTCAGTGGCTTAAAGCAACAATCGCTTAGTCTCACTCACAGGTCTGGGGATCGATGGTGCTTGCAGGGCTCAGTGGGGCTTGGCTGCAGGGGCCGCTCCACAGGCCTCTCAGCCTTGGACTGCGGCTGCTGCCTGGGACATGTTTGTCCCATGGGGATGGCGGAGAGGCAGCGGAGGCAGAGGGCGACCTTGGCAGTCTCAGACACGCACAATTCTGCCAGCCTGCCACTGGCCAAAGCAAGTCTCATGGTCAAGTCCATCTTCTGGGTGATGGGAAAAGATACCCTGCCCCTGGGGGGAGATCCTGCCAAGCCACAGGGCACACGGCGTGGACGCAGGGAGGGAACCTGGCACAAGGCTCTGCAGGAAGTAGAGGTAATCCCCAAGGAAAGGGTCAGATCGGAGCTGCAGTTGCTGGTCTACACCACAGTCCCAGCAACCCCAGATCCGAGCCAGAGCTCCCAGCAACACTGGATTCTTAACCCACTGAGCAGGGCCAGGGATCGAACCCACGTCCTCATGGGTACTAGTCAGATTCGTTACCGCTGAGCCACGATGGGAACTCCTACTCATCCTAAGATTACACTTAGAAATCACTCCCTAGAGGACACCCCCCACCATGCCCCAGAGGGGCAGGTGAGGGGGTGAGGTTTCCCTTCCCGGGGTTCCCAGAGCACTGGGCCTGCCTCCAGCACCCTCCCTGGAGACTCAGCTTGGTGAATCTGGAGTCAGCACAGGACTTGGCAAAAACGGGTGTCCTTCTACATTTGCGGAATGAATAAACGAAAAATGAATTCACCCCACTCTACATCCTACACCTATGATTATGATTATTATTTTGTCTTGTTTAGGGCCGCACCCACGGCACGTGGATTTTCCCAGGCTAGGGGTTGAATCAGAGCTGCAGCTGCAACACAGCACAGCTCAGGCAACACTGGATCCTTAACCCACTGAGCAGAGCCAGGAATCGAACCTGTGTCCTCTTGGGTACCAGTCAGATTCATTACTGCTGAGCCACAACGAGAACTCTTACACCTATGATTAAAACGGGCCAAGGCCCGAGGCCTGAACCACTCTACTTCTGTCCTTCAGAATACACTCCCCTCCACGGCTACGTCTGATTCTTTCATCGACTTGGCAAATATTTACTGAGAACCAACTGTGTGTCCGGCACAGACCCTTGGGATTCAGACGTGACTCAGACGCCAGCTCTCGGGGAGCCGCCTGCTGATGGTCAGACAGACACACAAAGCCATGTCGGGCGGCGTTAGATGATGTGAAGGAAAATCAAACAGGTTGATGGGACAGAGGAAGGAGGCACGTCCATTTCTAGTAACTGTTATATTTTTTATTTTATTTCATTGTTTGTTTTATTTCATTGCCCCGGCATATGGAGGTTCCTAGGCTAGGTGTGGAATCGGAGTTTCACAGCTACAGCAATGCAGGATTCAAGCCGCGTCTGCGACCTACACCGCAGCTCATGGCAACACCAGATCCTTAACCCACTGAGCGAGACTAGGGATCGAACCCACATCCTCAAGGATACTAGTTGGGCTCTTAACCTTCTGAGCCACAAAGGCGACTACCGGCCCAGGGGGTTTGGAAGAGTGAGGAGCTGGAGGCAGGGTGTGACACTGAAGCCCTGTGGCCGGGGGCTGCCCCCGCTGAGTGTGGGGGGAGGAAGAGGGGCTTCTCTCTGCAGCTGGAGGGGCCTGGGGGTGACACAAGGGCCTGGTTTGAGCCTCAGATCTGCGTGTCCTTTGGTCTTTGTGAGCCTTGGATGTTTCCTATTCTGGAAGGAGGGAGGCACCGCTCCCCACCTCCCAGGCTCACTTCCTTCCCCCGCCCTCTTCCCCCAGCTCCAGCCCTCACACTTCCAAGCGGCTTCTGGTCGGTTCTGTGCTGCCGGAGGTCTGGTAGCGACACTTCCGGTGAAGGAGCAGGAAATGTGCTGTCTGGTCCCAGCCGCCTGCCTGGCTTCCCAGCCTGCTGTCCGCCCCCACGGGGTCATAGGAGCTCGGTGTGGGGGGGCCCTGCCTGAGCCTCAGTCCCCCATCTCACACCCTGACCAGAGGCCAAGACCAGATCCCACCAAAGCCAGGCCGTCGAGGCTTGAGGGTGGAGCAGAAATAATGGATTGATGGCCGTTGCCCTCCCACCCCTCTGCCTTGGGGTGACCTCTGGGCTGGAGGGCCCACTCTGGTCCCGAGATCTGGGTGTCTGGGCCGAGCAGGGCCGGGAAGGGGAGCTGCCTACCCTCACCGCGGCTGGCTTTTCGCATCCGTGGAGTGGGGTTAACGGAATCCGCCTCCTCAGACTGTTGTGAGAATTAAATGAGGGATTTTGGAAAGAGCACGGCCCACGTTGAATTCTGGATCGACCTGCTTACTTTCTGTGTGACCTTATCCCACCCCTCTGAGCCTCAGTTTCCTAATCTGCAAAACCGAGGTGGCGGCGGGGCCTGGGGGAGGAAGGACAAAGTGGGGTCGTTGGGACAAAGTGAGGGCAGGAGGGCCCCCGGAAGGGTGTCCCACGCCTCTCTCTTTGCCTGCCCCTCCTTTCCCTCAGGAACCAACCTCAGGGGAGGAACGAGTGACTCCTGCTTCTCTCCAAGGCAGCGAGGACCCCCCAGCTCTGCCCTCTGACTTAGCCCAGCTCCGGTTCCCAGTTGCCTCTCCTGGGGTCAGCCCTCCCCCGCCACTGGGGGACCAAACGCAAGCCGCGGTTGCTGCCCACACGCTCCTCAGCGGCAGAAGCCCTGTCTCCGTGCGTCCTTATGGGCACCCAGGTCTTTGCTGCTTCCAGCATCCTCAGAAGCTGTTCTAGTCTTACAGTCCATTTAGAAGAGGAGAGAGTCTGGGGTCTAAATGAAAACCCAGGTCTGCTGGACTCCAAAGCCAGATTCTTTATGTTCCTGCTTTTCCATGTGGGCCACACGCGTGTGTGGAGGGCTCTGCCTGCTTCTCCACTCACCCAGCTAGCAGGCAAGAAAGAACCAGAAAACAGAATAGAGTCTCAAGTGGTGAGAGGCGAGGGTACCGCGAGTGAATGAATGAATGACTTACAAGTGAGGGAGTGAATGAATGCGTGCATTTGCGTTGTCCTTTCTTTCCCAAAGCACCCCCCACCATGTTCTACCCCCAAACACGTTCACCTCACCCCAGCACTGCCCTGGACCCTTCCTCTGCCCACCATGCAGCCATCTCGGGTCGTAACAGACAGATCCCCAGCTCACCTGCAGCCCACCTGCATCCTCAGGATGCTCAAAGGGGTTGCCTTGGCAACCATAAGTTTCCAATTGAAGCAAAAACTTCCTACCATGGTTTGCGATGGAGAATGACAGGGGAAGAGCCATCGGAGAATGTTGCCAGGGCAACCGGAATATTTAAGTCAAATGCCTGGGTCTCAGTGTGGGGAGATTACCACCCTTAGCAAGTCAAAGAGACTCAAACTGCCTTGTCGGGCAGTTCTGCCAGTGCCACGCTGTGCATTTACGGGGAGGGAGGCTGCTGGGCCTGCCTGGAAGGACCAAAAATGATTGCTTTGCTGTCTCTGGTTTTCTCCGACAGGGTATAAGCCTCATTCCGCTTTGCACAGGGCAGACTCTGGGTGGATGGTGCTCCCTGAGGGCGGCCTTTGTGTTCTCCTTGTCGGCTTGTGCTTTTTGTCACTGTTTCACTGCTCTCCCCACCCCTTCGTTCATTAGTCTGTCCTTTATGGAAGTTCCCTGGGGAACCCACTGCGCCAGGCTGGGGACTGAACCCGCACCTCTGCAGCCACCCGAGCTGTGACAGTTGGATTCTTAACGCACTGCGCCGTGGTGGGAACACCTCCCTGTCCTTCTTTGTTAATGTCTGTCCTTTGTCCCCCAGCGGAAGCAGACGAGGGGCTCAGCATGGATGAAAGCGCTCCTGGCTTTGTCTGCAGCAGCTGCTGTGTGGGTTAAAAGAATGAGCACTTTTCGGGGAGTTCCCGTCATGGCTCAGTGGTTAATGAGCCTGATCAGCATCCATGAGGATGCAAGTTCCATCCCTGACCTTGCTTGTGGGTTAAGAATTTGGCGTTGCGGTGAGCTGTGGTCGCAGACATGGCTCGGATCCCGCGTTGCTGTGGCTGTGGTGTAGGCCCGCAGCTACAGCTCTGATTCGACCCCTAGCCTGGGAACTTCCATATGACGCAGGTGTGGCCCTAAAAAGACAAAAAAAAAAAAAAAGCACTTCTCTAGGGAGAAGGAGGGATAAGCCGAGAGAAGCATGAACACACAAGGCCTCTTCAAGGACATCAGGCCCCCTGGGGGACGGTGTGAGCCCCACTGGAATCTGCTTTTGGCCCCTGGTCCTGCAGGACAGTCAGGTGGGGCTGACTGGGGAGGGACTGGGGCCCACAGCCCCACAGCAGCCTCCGGCCCTGGCCTCTGCCTCTGTCCTTTCCTCTGCTCCGATCCTGTCCTCTTAGCCTCTGGCGAAACCCATTTGGACTCAGCTCGGTCCTCCAGGCCTTCGCGTCCGCAGAGCCCGTGCCCAGGTCAGGTTCCCTCTAGCACCCCACTGCCCTCCTCCCTCCAGCGCTGGCCCGGATCACACCCCTCTCTCCTGGCTGGTGTCACCCTCTGAATCAGATCTGTCTCCAGGCGAGAGGGACTGTCTCATTCATCTACGCCCTCCTGCCTAGAGGCACCAGGGCGGTGCCCGGTGACCGCGTGCTGGAGCGGGGTGGTGGCTGCCTCTGGTGTCCACCCCTGGAGAAATGAGGCTAAGGATCACACTTGCCTCCGTGTGGGGAGGCGCCTGGCACGAGGACAACTGTCGCTCTTGCCATGTTCCGTGTAAAGTGAAAAGGAAGCCTCCAGGAGCAGAAGCCTAGCTCTTCCCTGACTTTCCAGCTCGTGGTTTACCCTACGTGTGTGTTTCTGTTCGAGAACAGCCTTCACCCACCTTCCAGGCTGTGACCACGGTTCTGGCAGTGTGGCCAGCTCTTGTGCAAACAGAATTTATTTATTTTTTCTTCTTCTGCCTTTTTGGGCTGTACCCATGGCATATGGAGGTTCCCAGGCTAGGGATCTGGTCAGAACTGTAGCCACCAGCCTACACCACAGCTACAGCAACGCGGGATCCGAGCCGCATCTGCAGCCTACACCACAGCTCACAGCCACGCTGGGTCCTTAACCCACTGAGTGGGGCCAGGGATTGAACCCGTGTACCTAGGGATACTAGTC
This sequence comes from Catagonus wagneri, assembly GCA_004024745.2. NCBI lineage: Eukaryota > Metazoa > Chordata > Mammalia > Artiodactyla > Tayassuidae > Catagonus > Catagonus wagneri. The sequence continues at coordinate 8,708,912 of PVHT021183646.1, forward strand.
AGATTCGTTAACCACAGTTCTGAGCCACAAGGGAACTCGCACACAGAATGGTTTTTAAATAGTCCTGCCACTTGCGGAGTTTGTTCTCCTTTAGAAATATTGACGTGTAGGAGTTCCCCTTGTGGTGCAGTGGAAATGAATCCGACTAGTATCCATGAGGATGCAGGTTCGATCCCTACCCTCCCTCAGTGGGTCAGGAATCCAGCGTTGCCGTGAGCTGTGGGAAAGGCCGGCAGCTACAGCTCTGATTCGACTCCCAGCCTGGGAACTTCCATATGTGGTGGGTGCGGCCCTAAAAGAAAAAAAAAAATAAAGAAATATTGACGTGCGATTTCTCCTGTCTTCATCTCCTCTTCCACCTCGCCCACCTCCTCTGCTCCCCTTGAGCTTGGGGGATGTTTTTCAGGACCTTACTCCACCCCGGGGCCGGGGCCTCCCACAGCTCTCCCGGGGTAAATATTTATGCCTGGAGGCTGTCCTGGGGATTGTCACTGCCCTCAGTTAAACAACGATGACACTGAAGGGAAAAGGATCCCGTGAGCACCTGCCTTCTCCCCACTCCTCTCTCCTGCCGTGGTCTGGAGGGGGCAGCGGGAGCTGAGAGATCTTAGCGGAGGCTGTGGGGTCTACAAGGCCCCTTCCCCATCCACTGGCTCCTCACAAGGGTCTTAAGGCATCGTTGTTGTGACTCGCACTGAGCTCAGAGAAGTTGAGCTGCTTGCCCAGAGCAGCACAGCTGGTCGTGATACAGACAGCGCCGCCTGCGGGACAGTGAGCCTGAGGAGCTGTGCACAGTTCACCAGCAGGTGTGGCATGCACAGACTCTCACGGGTGGCTCTGGGTTCTTTTAACAGCCCGGGGGTCTGCCCGCCCCTCTTGGGTTCCTGGGGCTGAGCCGGGGAATGGTGGCCGCCCCCTCCTGATGGCAGCTCATTCCGAGTTCGGGAGGGGAGGGAGAGGGCGCTGCCAGGACAGTCCAGCAGATCTGCAGGGCTGGGGCTCGGTGGTACCTCTGGAACCGGGGTTCTGGCTTCATAGTGAAACCCAGCAGGGCCCTGTGGGTCTGCTGCGCACACAAGCTCTTCTGTGTCCTCTATTTCTCGTGTTGAGGAATGGGCTTCTGCCTCCGCGACCTTCCCTGAGTTCTGAACAGCAGGTTCAAACAGTTGCTAATCAGGGAAGGGAGGGGATGCAGGGACCAGGGACACTAGGGCAGGCTTGGGGCAGGGTCCTGGTTCCCCCTCCAGGAACTTATATGACAGTATCTTTGAGTTCCTCCACAGAACCGAAACCTCCAACAAATGGAAGATGTTGATGAAGCATTCTTCATTCCAAAAGAACGGTCATCAGAACCAATCCTAGGACCACCTAAACACCAACTTTGAAAAAACGATGCCAGCTCTCATCCACCCTAATTCTTATCAGTGGCCCTGTTTTTCTCTCCCAAACTATAAAACCACCTCCCAAACTCTCCCGAGGTGGAGGCACAATCTTTAAGGCACATTAGCCTGCTATGGCCCCCTTAGCCTGGCAAAGCAATAAAGCCATCTTTTTCTCTCTCACCCAAAACCCTGTCTCCACGTTTCCGTTTGGCAATGGCGGACAGAGGCCTAGTTTCAGCAACAATGGGAAAGTTTACCCCATGGCAGGCCCAAGTTCTCTGCTGAGGAAAAGCTCGGCATGGATGGCAGGGGGCCAGGAAAGGCCCTAGTAACTCTTACTCTAAGCAAAGTGTGTCAACCCCGCTGTTTCTCAGTGACCCAAATCCTATTGTAGATGCACCAGAGCAACTGACTCCTTTGATCAATACTTACACGAAAGGGAGGTTCACACATTCCCTTGAATCATGGAAAATTCAATTCAGGCAGCCAAAGGCTGAGCTCTTATGCCCTTGTCTTTCTCTGCGACCTGGGGACAGGGAAGCCCTTGCCTTCTCTGAGCCTGTTTTTTTTTTTTTTTTGTCTGTACAATGGGGGTGATGATTATGTAACCCAAAAGCAATTGTGTTCCATGTGGTCCAGTCTTGGCTTGGTGACACATGCAAGGAAGCATAGTCTAGCAACGAGGAAGTGGTCAACGGTGCTTCAGATCTTCCCTTTTTGCCTTTCTAGGAAGTCCCAAAGTGAGCAGGAGGGTTTGGAGTCAAGGAGAAGTGTACTCCTAATTTAAAGCAACATTTAGGGAGTTCCTGTCATGGCACAGCGGTTAACGAATCCGACTAGGAGCCATGAGGTTGTGGGTTCGATCCCTGGCTTCATTCAGTTGGGTTAACGATCAGGCCTTGCCGTGAACTGTGGTGTAGGTCGCAGATGTGGCTCGGATCTGGTGTTGCTGTGGCTGTGGCGTAGGCTGGCGGCTACAGCTCTGATTCGACCTCTAGCCTGGGAACCTCCATATGCCGCAGGTGTAGCCCTAAAAGACAAAAAAAAAAAGGGGAGGGGGGCAACATTTAGAAATTGTCTCTCCTAAACCCACACTCTCTGCCTCTCTCAATATTCTTCCCATCGGCTGTAGCTGCTTCTCTTCCCTACTTTCATCTTCTAACCCTGCAAAGTCCCCAGATGTTGAGCCCCAATTGCTCAGCATCTCCCCACTTCCCCCCACCTCTTCTCTGCTCTGTCAGTGTGCTTGGATTGTAACAAGCTGATCTAAACCAGCCTGTCCTGCAGGTTTCTTCTCAGTTGGCCCCGGGCCTGCAGGCCAGGCAGGGTGGTGAAGCTGACTCAACCCCCAGGGATCCAGCAGGGAGAGGAGAGGGGGTCCCACATTCATCTCGACTTGTTCCTATTACTCCCTAATAGGTCACCATGCTGAGAGCTACTATATATGGAGAGTGTGTGGGGGCGGAGGTACCGTGCAAATCTAATGCAAATCTAACTCCCATCAACACTGTGGGGATGGACTGGGATGTTCCCCGTTGTACTGCTGAGGAATCTGAGGGCCTCAGCTAACAACTAGCAGGTTAGCAGGGCCAAGTTTAAGCTCAAAGCCCGTACTCACAATCAGCACACACGCTGGCGCCCACCCTTCTAGGGTAGGCCCCGTGGGGATATGCTTAGAGGCTCAGACAGTGCTTGGTGTACATAAAGCATGGAGTGTTTTTTGGGTGCTATGTTCAAAAAGCCAAAATGTCCTATGCAATGTTTTTGTCCTTAAAGTGCAGGACAGGAGTTCTCTTCATGGCTCAGTGGTTAATGAAACTGACTAGGTTTCTCGAGGATGCGTGTTCGATCTCTGGCCTCGCTCAGTGGGTTAAAGATCTGGTGTTCCCATGAGCTGTGGTGTAGGTTGCAGACGCGGCTCGGCTCCTGCATTGCTGTGGCTGTGGTGTAGGCCGTTGGCTACAGCTCCGATTAGACCCCTAGCCTGGGAACCTTCATATGCCGCAAGCGCGGCCCTAGAAAAGACCAAAAAAAAAAAAAAAAAAGTGAGGACACCTACAGGCAAGGTGTGGGTCTTGATCGCATGGAACAGGTCTAGGTATCAAGGTCTTCATCAGCAAGGGTTCCCCGTAGACACTGAGCTCAGCTGTGACTCCCTCCAACCTGCAGAAGGGGGATCTGTCGGGAGGGCCCTTCCTGGCTTTGAGATCTGACAGCGGAGCCTTGTGGGAGAGCCCCGCTTCCCCCTCCTTCCAGCTGTGTGATTTTGGACAAGTTCCTAGATGTTTCTGAGCCTAAAATCTGTCTTCTGCACGTTCATGCTACCTGGCCAGGTTGTAGCAAGGTCTGGAGCTCATAGACAGTGTCTAAAACCAGCCTCCCACCTGGCAACATCTGAATAACCCAGGGGTTCTTGGCTTCCCCACTCTTGCCATCTGGAGCTGGATAGTCCCCTGTCCTGGGGACTGTCCTGGCATTACAGGGTGTCTAGTGGTGTCCCTGGCCTCCACCTAGAGGCCAGCACTGTCCAGTTGTGTCAACCGAAAATTTCTCCAGACCTTGACAAATATACTTAGGGACAAAATCAGCCGTGGTCAAGAACCTTTGGAATAATCATAGTTATTGTTATCGTTAATAATAAGAGTGATTTTGTTTTATTTTATTATTATTATTTTTTTATTTTTTTAGGGCTCCACCTGCAGCATATGGAGGACCCCACTGAGCAAGGCCAGGGATCGAACCTGCATCTTCATGGATACTAATCAGATTTGTTTTCCACTGAGCCATGACAGGAGCTCCTTATTTTATCTTTTTGAAGGAGAAATAGATAGCTTTATTGCTTTGCCAGGCAAAGGGGGCAACAGCAGACAATCCCTTAAAGACTGTGCTCCCAAGAGTGATTTTTTTTAAACATAAAGGCCACTTTGAAGGCCGCTCCTCTGGCTGCTATCACAAAGGACCACTCGCTTAGCGGGTTAAGCCATACAAATCTCTTGCTATACAGTTCTGTAGATCAGAGGTCTCATGTGGCTGTTTGGAGGCTAAAATCAAGATGCTGGCAGCGCTGCATTCCCTCCAAAGGCTCTGGGGAGCTCTGTTTCCTTGCTTTTCCAGATTCCCGTGTCCCTTGACTCATGGCCCCTTCCGTCTTCAGACCCGCGATGGCAGTCAGGTCCTTCACTCAGTGCACCACTCTGAGCCTCCCTGCTGCCCTGATCTTTCACTTTAAGAACGCTTGTGGAGTTCCCATTGTGGCTGAGTGGGTTAAGAACCCAGCTAGTATCCTTGAGGATGTGGGTTCGATCCCTGGCCTTCCTCAGTGGGTTAAAGATCCGGTGTTGCCATGAGCTGTGGTGTATGTCGCAGATGTGGCTTGGATCCTGCGTTGCTGTGGCTGTGACACAGGCTGGCAGCTGCAGCTCCAATTTGACTCCTAGTTTGGGAACTTCCATATGTTGCACGTGAAGCCCTAAGAAAAGAAAAAAAAAAAAAGAGAGCGAACCCTTGTAGTTACACTGGGCCCGCCCAGCTAAGCCAGGACAATCTCCCTATTTAAAGGTCAGCTGAGTAGCAACCTCAATTCCACCTGCAACTTTAATTCCCCTTAGCTGTAACATATGTAACATAATTTGTTTCCAAGTTTCAAAGATTGGAATATGGACCGTTATTTTGCCTGCTATGCATGGGGCTCAGAGGGGTAGGTAGGAAAAAATTAAGGGTTTGTGTAGCCTGGGAGACTTCTCCCAGGAGCCACTGGCATAACAACCCATCTGGAGATGAGTGGCTCTGAGGGGAGGAAGAAGAGATCAGACCATACAAGTGATGGCAACAGGTGCTTCAGGGGCATTTTGTGCCCGGCTGGAGCTTTCTGACTTGCTTCTTACAAGTAATGGGGAGCCACGGCAGGTTCTTGAGCAATGTTAGGCTAGAAACACTGTACTTCTGCAGCAGGGTCAAGGGTGAAGCAAAGCAGAGAGAGGTGGGAGGCAAGAGAGCCACCTAGGTGAGGGGGCTGGGATTGGGGAGGGGCGGAGGAGTTGGAGGAGGGGACAAATGGAAGACACCAAGGTCACACGCTGTAATGGGACAGCACAAGGGCTTGGTGGTTAGCGTCGGTAGGTAGCTCACTTCTGTTCCTTCCTAGCAGCGTGCACGGGGCAATCTGAGCTTCACTTTCCTGGACCCAGTATCCTTATGGGAACCGAGAAGACGGACATGAGAACCCCTCTGGGCAAGGGCTCCTGGCCATAATCCTGTTTGGCCATTCTTCTTTCTTTCTTGCTAAATCACAGCCCCGTGTTCACCCGCTACTTGGCATCTTCAGATGCATCGACATTGCCACTCTTTATACCAAGAGTGTCACTGCGGTGGGAGTGCCAGCAGGGGATGGGTCACCGAAGCCGCACGGCTGACAGTGCTGCATCCCAGCACCCAGGGTACTCATTACTGTCGCTCCCTCCATCACTCTCCCTGGCCCGGAAAGAGGTCCCAGGTTCCTGTGGGCAGATTTTACTGCCCCACCTTTTTTTTTTTGTCTTTATCTAGAGCTGCACCCGCAGCATATGGAGGTTCCCAGGCTAGGGCTCTAACAGGAGCTGTAGCCGCCGGCCTTTGCCACAGCCACAGCAACGCGGGATCCGAGCCGCTTCTGCAACCAACACCACAGCTCACGGCAACGCCAGATCCTTAACCCACTTAGCGAGGCCAGGGATCAAACCTGCAACCTCATGGTTCCTAGTCGGATTCGTTAACCACTGAGCCACGAAGGGAACTCCTGCCCCACCTTTAAAGAGCTTCAAAATCACACAGGGAGGGCTGGTACCCAGGCCCATTTGCATGCCGGCTTCCTCTTTCATTATCTCAGCGGGCTCTTGACTTGGGTTCCTTCCAATGGCCAGTCTCCCAAGGAGCAGAAAATGGGATTCAATTACAGCAGCTTCTAGGGAGCCCTGAACTTAGGGAGAGAAGGGTCCTCCGCCCCCGTCTCAGCAGAAGCTCCAGAAGAGGGAAGGGAGGCCCAGAGAGGCCGATGAACGGCTGAGGGTCACATAGCTGGGAAGGGCAAGGGAAAGCCATCCCAGGCTCCCCGAGTCCATGTGACCCCCAGTTCTCCCCTCCCTGCATCACTGCCTGGGAGACAGGAGTCCTTAGGGTCAAACATCAGAGAGAAAGGAAGGACCTGGGAAAATTCAGTCTCTTTCTTTTCCATTTTTTTCCTTTTTAGGGCTGCACCTGTGGCATATGAAAATTCCCAGGCTAGGGTTGAATTGGAGCTTCAGCTGCCAGCCTGAAGCTGGCACACCACAGCCACAGCAGTGCAGGATCTGAGCCACATCTGTGACCTACACCACAGCTCATGGCAATGCCAGCTCCTTAACCCACGGAACGAGGCCAAGGATGGAACCCGCATTCTCATGAAAACCTCCTCCTCATTTTGTTATTACTATTATTTTCTTTTCTGGCGGCATATGGAAGTTCCCAGGCCAGAGATCAGATCCAAGGTGCAATTGCAACCTATGCCACAGCTGCGGCAACACCAGACCCTTAACCCACAGCACCGAACCACGGGTAAAACCCATGCTGCCACAGAGGCAGAGCCAGACCCTTAACCCGCTGTGCCGTGAAGGAACTCCGCTTTTTCACTTTAATTACCACCTTAAACACCAGCCTCTAGGAGTTCCTGCTGTGGCACAACGGGATCAGTGGCATCTGGGGAGCGCTAGGATGCAGGGTGGATTCCTGGCCCAGAAGAGTGTGTTCGGTGTCCGGTGTTGCTGCAGTTGCGGCTTGGGTTGTGATCTCGGCTCAGATCTGATCCCTGACCCGGGAACTCCATATGCCTCGGGGTGGCAAAAATAAATAAATAAAATAAAATAGAAAGAAAGGTAACCTGCAAAGGAAAATTTAAAAACAAAAAGACCATATCTCCAAATGCAATCCCAGTCTGAGATCCTGGGGGCTAGGAATATTGCGAGAGTACAATTCAGCCACAGTCACTGTGTAGCAAAGCCAGAGCCACCTGTGTTTCCCGGGGACCAGGTAACCTTAGGGTTCTGCCGTGTCCCAGGGAAGGGAAGGCACAGAAAATGCTTCCCCAAGGATTTCCTGCCAATCTCAGTGTCGGGTCGAGCTGGATTTAATTCCATTCATTTATTATTATCAGCATTTAAATTTACTCTTTGAATAGATAATATGGGTACATGGAACAGAATTCACTGGCGCGGGGTATTCAGAGAAAAATCCTTTTCCTTGCCCCCTCCACCCCCTCGTACCCCAGGCCACCCAGCTGCCCTCCCCAGACACCGCCTCCTGTGACCAGTTCCTGGGGGCTCCTTGCAGAGTCTCTGCCTTGGATCAGAGCTTCTCGACTCAGGCTGCACGCTAGACTCTCCTGGGGAGTTTAAGGGTCCTGGTGGCCAGACCCTACCCCATGTCAGCAAGACTGGAGACTGGTCCTTTGAGATGCTCCCGGCTGATTCCTGTGCAGGCAGGGCTCTGTCTGCTCCCTGGTTCCACAGGCATCTGCATCTCAGACCATCTCAGTCTGGTCTGCACCCAGACCCTTGCATGCACGCTCTAGTTTCCGCTATGCGAGACCTCTGCCAGGCAGTATCATCGTCACCCCCCTTTTACAGGTGAGGAAGGTGACCCTAGGAGGGGCCATACAACCTCAGGTCCCCCAGCCGGGAAAGGGGAAGCTGGATCCAGGCCCAGCAGGATGGTGCTGATGGCTTCCCTCTTGGGGCGACACTGATGGAAGGATAATAATAAAGCTGCCCCTTAGATGTGGTGACACTGAGCTGCGTTAATGGAGAGAAAAGGGTGCAGAACCAGCCAGACAGGCTCTTACCCGCATGCAAGCTCATCCAAGTGCTGAGAGGGGACAGAGAGCATCATTGCCCAATTTGTCTTTCCTTTGATCAAGTTTTCCCTCTGCCTCCAGCTTTTGTTTGGCTCCCCTCCCCTTCTCCTCCACCTGCTGCACACTTTCTCTCTGCTTTTCCAGACTTTTATACTGGGTTGTTTTGCTCTCCATTCCCTCCTCCCCTTCCCTGTCCCGGATTCTTGCCTCATCCTGCTTTTATCCTCTCTCGGATCCTGTTTTTTTTTTTTTTTTTTGGATTTTTAGGGCTGCACCCACAGCATATGGAGGCTCCCAGGCTAGGAGTTGAATCAAAGCTACAGCTGCCGGCCTTCGCCACAGCCACAGCAACGCAGGATCATAGCCACGTCTGCGACCTACACCACAGCTCACGGCAACACCGGATCCTGAACCCATTGAGTGAGGCCAGGGATCGAACCCGCAACCTCATGGTTCCTTGTTGGGTTCATTAACCACTGAGCCATGACAGGAACTCCAGATCCTGTTCTTTAGTCTGCCATTCTGCCCTGCTGATTAGGGGTGGGGGCTTCAGGGGCCAACCCACTGATTCGAGGAACCAAGGAAAGACCAGCAGAGGAACTCTCACAAGCTCTTAGCCCTGAAGAGCAGGTGGAGGGGAGGCAAATGGTTGATCTCAGCCTCTAGCCCTTCGCTGAGCACTATTTATCCCATCTATCATTTATCTACTCATGTACCCATCCATCCACCCATGCATCCATCTACAACCCACCCATGCATGCATGCATGCATCCATCCATCCATCACCCACCAATCCACCCATTTATCCACACCTCCATGCCTCCATCCATCCATCCACCCACCCATCCAACCTCTACCCACCCACCCATCCAACCTCCACCCATCCATCCTCACTTGCCCTGTATGCCAGGCCCCGAAGACGCAGCCCCTTTCCTCATCCACCTGGGAGACAGCCGTTAAGTGACTGCATTAAAAAAACGCTGTAGGGCAACACTCTGCTCTGGAAAAGACAGTTTTTTGGAGTAATGCTCATGGTCAAGAAGACAGATTTAGGTGTTCCTGTTGTGGCTCAGCAGGTTAAGATCCTGACTAGTATCCATGTGGATGTGGGTTCTGTCCCTGAACTCGCTCAGTGGGTTAAGTATCCAGCATCGTGCTGCGGTGTGTGTTGCAGATGTGGCTGAGATCCTATGTGGCTGTGGCTGTGGTGCTGGCCCGAAGCTGCAGCTCCAATTCGACCTCTAGTCTGGGAACTTCCATGTGACATGGGTGCTGCTCTAAAAAGACCAAAAAAAAAAAAAAAAAAAAGGAACGAAGAAGAGGAAGAAGACTCTATTTTAGCACAATAAGATGTACATGAGGTCCTTGTTATTCATCTATATGGGAAAGGAATCTGAAAAGTAATGGATATATGTATACGCATAACTGGTTTACTTTGCTGTGTGCCTGAAATTAACACAACCTTGCAAGTCAACTATATTCCAACAAGATTAAAAAAAAAAAAAACAGATACACGTGAGGGAGCAGCAACCTGCCTGTCTTTAGGGGAAGTCACCATGGGAGCTGACCCCCTCCCCTCCTCCACCTGCAGGGCCTGAAATTTCTCAGCTCTCCCCTTCCCCACCCACGCAGCGACAGAAGAAACGGCGGGACAGGCAGAGCACCGAGGAGGGGCTCCGAGAAGGATGCTGGATGGTCACTGCAGGAGGCGAGACCTGGGGTCTGGCTCTGAGCCCCTGCTGCGTGGACGGGGATGGGCTGCAGAGACCAGAGCGGCTCCCCTGCGTGTGGGTGGGACTCTGCCACTGGGGTCTGCAGGACGAGCGGACATTGGGATTCTGGCCGCAGTCGGACCACGTGGTTTTGGCCTGTACCTTCCTTTCCCGGCACAGCGATGGAGATGCTATCGGAGACCATGTGGGTTGCACTCCTGGAGAGTCGGGCCCTGCCAGCTGCAGTTGCGTGCGCCGAATACACATCCACCCCTTCCGGGCTGGGGCGTTGGTGCTGCCATTGTCCTCTAAGCAGATGAGGCCCAGGCACAGAGTGGTGAAGTAACTTCCTAAGGTTACACAGCTGTGGCAGAACTGAGTGAGGCGTTTTTGCTTCACTGCGTGAGCTTGCGCAGGAAGGGCTGTTGGACGGTGTCATCCAGGGCTGGCTAGATGGGAACTGCCCATCCTGCCGGCTCAGCACTTAGAAGAAGGCGCCCGGGGCCACAGTGGACCACTGGGGACGTAATGGCTCTGAGCACAGTCTCAAGGGGCGAGGGACAGGTAGAGTCTGCTTTCTCTTTTTAGGGGGAAAAGAGTGACTGAGAACTGCAACTTGGGGCCAGTCTCTGGGTTCAACTCTCAACTTTTTTTTTTTTTTTTTGTAATGATGCACCCCGTGGCATACGGGCAGTTCCAGGGCCAGGGATTGAATCTAAGCTGCAACTTCGGCAACACCAGATCCTTTAACCTATCACATCAGGCCAGGGATTGAACCTGCCCCTCTGCAGGGACCTGAGATGCTGGAGTTGGATTCTTAACCCAATGTACCACAGCGGGAACTTCTCAACGTTGCCTTTTTATGCGCTGTGTGACTTTGGGCAAGTCACTTGACCCCTCTGTGCATTCTTTTTCTCATCTATAAAATTAGATCAGCGAAGTGCCTCCCTCAAGGCTGCCGTGAGAATAAAGGGATAAGAAGGCCAGGGACTTAGCCTTGTTGTTATTCACGTTTTTGCCTGGGGGACTGTAGGCAGGTTCCTTGGTTCCTCCAGGTCCCAGTTTGGTCTCACATGTGATGGGAATAAACTCAGCATGGACCTCACATGTGAGAAAGGCTCAGCGAGGCGGGGAGCCCCAAACAGCCCGAGGGGTGGTTGCTGCGGGTTCTGCGAGCGTTTGGGAGGCTGAGCTCACAGGACGCGCGGATAGGCCGGACCAGGCGGCTGAGGGAGGGGACAGGTTTCTCCCCGGTGCATCCTCCTCCTCCCTGGCCTGGCCTGAGCGGAGGGAGCCCAGGCCCGTGGGCGCTGAGGGGGGTCTGCCCTCTGCTGGGCCCCAGCTGGGTGGGGGTGGGGGACTTCCTACTCCTTTTCTAATCATATTTTTATTTCTTTGTTTATATTTATATATGATTTTTGGTCAGGTTTCTTGAGGTATAATCTACTACTGTAAAGTCTAGCATTTTCTTTTTTTTGTTTTTTGTCTTTTTGCCTTTTCTAGGGCCGCACCCGCGGCATATGGAGGTTCCCAGGCTAGGGTTTGAATAGGAGCTGTTGCTGCCGGCCTACGCCACAGCCACAGCAACACCAGATCTGAGCTGCGTCTGCAACCTACACCACAGCTCACGGCAACACCGGATCCTTAACCCACTGAGCAAGGCCAGGGATCGAACCCACAAACTCATTGTTCCTAGTCGGATTCGTTAACCACTGAGCCGCGACGGGAACTCCCAAGTCTAGCATTTTTAATGCACAGCATTTTTTTCTTTTTAGGGCCACACCTGCAGCCTATGAAAGTTCCCAGGCTAGAGGCTGAATCAGAGCTGCAGCTGCTGGCCTACACCACAGCCACAGCAATGCCAGATCCAAGGCGTGTCTGCAACCTATACTGAAGCTCACGACAATGCCGGATCCTTAACTCATTGAGCAAGGCCAAGAATTGAACCCGCATCCTCATGGATACTAGTTGGGTCTTTAACCAGACAGCCACAATGGGAACTCCCAGTGCACAAAGTTTTGGCAAACACACCCAATTGTGTAACTGCCACAACTAAGACAGAGAACAGTTCTGTCACCCCCTGTACTCTCTTCTCAGCCTCTAAGCATCTCCACATGCTGCACTTAAGAGACAGAGGGAGGGAGGACAGGGTTGGCCTGTGAGTCCAAGCTGTGGACCAGGCCTGGCTGTGGCATCTGCCCCGTGGGCTGAGAGCACTGGGCGAGGAGGAATTTGTGGGCCAAGGACAGGCTGTGCTGGGAGCAGGAAGCAAAGATTCTAGGCCTGGGGAGCAGCGAGAGGCTGGTGCCATCCTGGACAGCTGTCTCTCCCGCTGCTGGGGGCCGATGGGAGGGCCGCAGCCCCCACGGGGACCGTGGGCTGGCCTGGCGTCCATGCATTGCTGGCCGTGATTTTGCTGCTTCTTTTTGCACAGTCTTTGGGCATCTGGGGATCCCGTGCTGAGCCAAGGACGGCTTTGGGGTGCTGGGCAACCATGCCAGCTCAGGAAGTCAGTGTCTGCCCCACACGGGGGTTCCCAGTAGGTACCCAGGAACACCGTTCGTTTGGGAGGGAACAGGAGGTGGGGCCATCAGAACGTGCTTGAGGGACCCGCCAGGCTGACCCGGCCCCCTGCACGGGGACTAACGGCCTCACCGCTCTAGAATCGTATCTTTGTATCGGATCCATTCACGGTAAAGGCACACAGGTGCCAAGCATGTGCTGAATTCTGGGGCCGAACTCCTTGGGTTCGTAGCCTCACCTTGCCGCTGCCAGGCTCTGCGGCTTTGGGAAAATTGTGCAACCTCTCTGGGCCTCAGTTTTCTTATCTAGGAAACCAAGATACTGAGAAGACCTACCTTCCAGTGTCGTGAGAGTTAAATGAGAAAACAGACATAAAGCATTTAGAACAGTGCCTCATACACGGTGAGTGTCAGCTGCTATTATTGTCACCGTTATTATTATATTAAGTGGGGAGAAACCCAGGTTCTGGTTCCGACTCTGCCCTCAGCTGGCTGAGTGATCCTAGTGATTTATGGCCCCTCCCTGAGTCTTTGTTCCTAAGATATGATTATTAGCCAAGAGCAACAATAGTAACAGGAACAGTGGTACTTATAGACTTCTCTGCTCCAGCCTGCTGCTGCATACACTATGTTCTTGGTCTTGCCTTTTTTTAAAATCTTTTTAAAAAATTAAAGTATAGCTGATTTACAGTGTTGGGCCAGTTTGTCCTGCTGTATCTTTGTTTTATTTGATACAACATGTCCACATGGTAAGGTTTTAATAACCCCCTCTTACAGATAATGAAACTGAGGTTGGGAGAGAATAAATAACCTACCCAGGGTCACCTATTTGTAAGTGAAAGAGACAAAAGTTGAACCCAGACAGGCCTGGATACAAGACAAGTGTTTAGCTGCTGTTTTCTATTTCTTCCACTTTTTTTTTAATTTTAAAATTTTTTCATATTTTATTTTTTGGCCACACTCACGGCATGCAGAAGTTCCAGGCCAGGGATCCAGTCCAACCCACAGCAGTGACAACAACAGATCTTTAACCGCTAGGCCACCAGGGAACTCCTCACCGCCTCCACTCTCAAGCGAAACCAGGGTGACGGGCTCCGTGGAGGGGAGACAGGACTCGGAGGGCCAGGCTAGCTGTGTCGTCTGCCCGAGGCCTGGGCGAAGGCGGGCAGGGTGGAGAGGTCAATGCAAAGGCGGTGACACAGCAGTGCGATGGTCCGGGGCCCTTGGCCAATTGAAGGAGCGAGTGAGGCTGAGCCGGGGCCTCCCCTGGACTCGTTCCCCACCTTCCCCTCTTCCGGGAGCAGAGCTGGCTAGAGCATCAGTGCCAAGACCTGCATGTACTTCCCCTCCCAGCGGGCCAGGCTTTTATGCAAGGAGGTTGGGCAGGGCAGTGCTTAGCCTAAGGGAATGGCTCATTGGGGACCAAGTCCCTCCCCTCTTAGACGCAACAAGGCAGCCCCTTATGGCCTTCGAGGTGAAGACCAGACTCTCAGGGTGAAGAGCAGAGGGAGAGGGACAAGCAGATAAAGACCGCAGGGCAGGGAGGGGCCTGGCCATGAGGCCACAACTCCTATGCTTAGACCCTTGGCTGTGGAAGTGGGAGGGGGTCAGGCTGGAGGACCAAGGGACACACATGGTGTGAATCTCCGCTCTGGAATCAGCTGATCTAAGTCAAAATTTTGTTTCTGCTGCTTGGCCATGGTCAAGTCCAGGGTGGTGTGAGGATTAGAAGAGGTGGTGCCCATGAAGTGCCTGGCCCTGAGCCTGGCCCATAGGAGGGGCTTAGTCTGTTCGTGCCCTGCGTTCCCTTCTCCTAGACCGTTTCACATGCTAGGATGGAAAACATCTAGATTGGAATTTTGGTTCCGCCATATTACTTTGGGGGTATTGGGCAAATCCCACGCTGTTCCTCCAGTGATTTATTTTTTTTTAAGTCAATTACACTCTGATACCCACTGGTTATTATAAGCTATATCTTGATTTCAAAGACATCAAAATGTGAAAATATGGCGTATCTTAGAATTGCTAAGCTTTCCTATCTTGAACTTTTCCACTCTGAGGGCTTGCTTTTCAGTCTTGTCCTTCATTGCCTCGTGGTCTCAAAGTGGCTTCCAAGCATCATGTCTTCACACCATCATCCCCATAAGGGTGGATGAAAAATGACAACTCACCCTTGGGTGGCAAGGGTGTGGAGAGAAGACAACGTCTTTTCTAGAAGTTGCTTAGCAGACATGTTCTTACAAGTGGGTCACATAGTTATTGCCATTGCAAGCTGGAAAAGGATCTGGCAAAGAGAAATGGAGTAGATGTAAGTGGCTTAGAACAATCATTTTTAGCCTCTGTATTGCGCGTGGTGATGCTCCACCCTGCATGGGCGTTTTGTTAGCAAGGCCAGAGAGAATTGACAGATCCCAGACTCAGCCTCAGATGAGACCTTAATAAAGTCAGCTCACACCACTACCCACCAAGCCTTCTGATTTCTTTATTTTTCCAGCATCCTTAATAAGTGGTCACCCAGCCTCAACTCAAACCCCTTTAACAGCGGGCTCAGCTTCATGAGCCAGATTTTAACCTTGCTAATTGCTGAGCTGTTGAAACGCTCTTGCTTAAACTGGGTCAAACTCTTATTAGTTCCAGCTTTGCCCCTTGGACTCCCCCAAGTCCAGTCAGTTTCCTCTTCCCACTGAGTGCCTGGCAGGGTTCTTTTTTTCATGGCCACACCCACTGCATATGGCATGTTCCCAGGCCAGGGATTGAATCCGAGCCGCAGTTAGGACCTACGCTGCAGCCGCATCAGCTCTGGATCATTTAACCCACTGTGCCGGGGGATTATCGAATCCACGCCTCCACAGCAAACCAAGCTGCAACAGTCAGGTTCTTAACCCACTGTGCTGCAGCAGGAACTCCGCCGTGCAGATTTTGAAGACAGAACTCATCTGTTCCCACTGTCCTCTCCGATCCCTATGCAAATGCAGCATCTCCGATCCTATTTATTTCTTTTTCAGGTCCTTCCTGATATTATTACTATTATTATTATTATTATTAATTTATCTTTTTTAGGGCCACATCTGCAGTACATGAAAGTTCCCAGGCTAGGGGTCAAATTGGAGCTACAGCTGCTGGCCTACGTCACAGCCACAGCAACACGAGGTCCGAGCCAAGTCTGCGACCTACACCACAGCTCACGGCAACGCCGGATCCTTAACCCACTGAGCGAGGCCAGGGATCGAACCCGCAATCTCATGGTTCCTAGTCCGATTCATTTTGGCTGCACCACAATGGGAGCTCCCCTTATTTATAAAATGAAAACAGCTTTCTTTCACTGGGTTACTGTGAGAGGTCAAGGAGTTAATACCTGCCAAGAACCTGGCACATAGTAGGTGTGCCACACATTTTGGTTCTCGAATTCCACTGAGTGGGGCACTGCCTGCCTTTCACCTCTGCGTTGGGGCTGTAGGGCGGTGGTAGAGGAGGTGAGTGGGGGTGGGGGTGTCAGGCAACTTGGATACCCAGTGGCTTTGAACAAAGCTGGGCTTGGCATTCCCATGCGGCGAGTCCCAGGGGACAGGGAGAAATCTGGGAAGTGACATGCATGGAGACCCAGGACAACCAACCCAGACCACAGGCTTGAGTTCCCAGGCCAGTCGGCCCAGCGTGGATGGATCAGCCTCTCAAACCACACACGTGATCGCAGATGAAGCTGACGTCTGGAGAGGTCAAGTGACTTGTCCAAGGTCATATAGCAGCTGGTCCCAGATCTCCAGATTCATGGCCAAGTTTTTTTTTTTTTTCCTTCCCTTTCCTTCTTGCCCAAGAACGTCTCCTTAATGGTCTCTAGATGAGAATGACTAGGACGTGAGCTGCTTCTTTATCCCCCCAGTGACAGAGCGCTGCCACCTGCAGCCACTCCCCTCAGCTGCACTGGAGAAAGCCCGCAGAGGGCAGGAGACTTTTGGGGGTGTCCTTTACCCCCAACTGTGTTATGTCTCTCCCTCCACGCCTTTGCACTTGCAAGTTCCCCTGGGCTGCCAGGCAGGAAAGCAGGCGGCTCCCGCACAGGGTCCCAGGGGCTCCCGAGCACAGCTGCCGAGTTGTCCGATGAGAAGCCAGTAACTTGTCTGATGCCGCTTCCTGGACTTGCAGGCTCCTTAAAGGCAAGTGCTTCACTGTCACTGACACCATCCTGAGAATGGCCACCCCCGTGTGGGTCCCCGTGTTCAGGGCTATGAAGCAATGCGATGACTGTGCCCATGGACCATCAGAGGAAGAGAGTTGGACTTAGGCAGCCTGCCCGGGGTCACCCAGCTGGTTGGGCTGAGGATGAAAACCTAGCCCAGCGCCTCATGCTCTGGGCTAAGCACCCACGGCCAACACTTCCGATGTTCTAATTATTTGCCAGCCACAATTCTAAACACTTAATATATCCCAGCTTGTTTCCTCAGCACAACGACCCTATGGGGTTGTCGCCACACTCCACATCTCCCAGGCGAGAAGACCGAGGCAGTGGAAGATCCTATTCTTGCCTGAGGTCACGTAGATGATAAGGGTCAGAGGCAGGATTTAGACCCAGCGGGGTGGGCTCCCCAAAGCACGTTCTTACCCAGGGTGCACACCGTGAGCATCTCTCAGTGATGCTGAGGCTGACCGTGGACCACAGGTAGGGCAGGGAGGAGAGTGGGGTGTCCGTCTCAGGGCTCACAACAGCGGTGTGACGGGCAGGGCAGGTGTGAGTCCTGGGCCAGGACGGAGCCCCGCCCTCAGGACACGCCAATGTCCTTCCTTCATTTGGTCCTGCCGGGGCCCCTGAAAGTAAAGGTATGGGGCGAGAGGGAAGCAGAAAAATCTTCCTTCCTACGTAGCACAGGTCTAGCTCTCGACTCATCTTCTCCTTGAGGTTTTCGAGAACCGGAGTGATGGAGGATGCGGCAAAGGATGGGAGCACTCCGCCTGCTTCCCCGGCTCCTTCCTCCTCCTGATTTCCGGCCGCCTCTGTCCAGCTGTGTCCGGGGAGTGAACAGGAAGGCACAGGCTTGGGAATCAGGACCCGGGTCTCCGTCGGCTCTCCCACACCCCAGCTGGGGCGAGAGAGGGAATGGTTAGAACGGTGGGCTCTGGGAACTGACCCGCTTTCAACGTCAGCTCTGCCCCTTGGGCAGGCGGGCCCCCTGGGGAGGAGAAGCCGGGCAGGGGAGACTTAGAGAAGCCTGGGTAGAGCCAGAGGGCAGGGTGGGAGGCTGACGAGCTTGGAGAGGTGGTACAGAAGCAGGTCTTCAAAATCTAGGGCTCAAGGCAGGGGCATCTGGGAGCCACTGCAAGGCTGTATGCAGGGGAGAGGCTGGTCAGATGAGCGTCTAATCCCACAAACTCTGTTGTGTAACTTCCTTTTTTTTTTTTTGTCTTTTTAGGGCCGCACCCGAGGCATATGGAAGTTCCCAGGTAGGGGTCAAATCAGACCTACAGCTGCTGGCCTACAACACAGCCACAGCAACGCGGGATTCTTACCCCACTGAGCGAGGCCAGGGATCGAACCCACGTCCTAGTCTGATTCATTACCGCTGAGCCACAATGGGAACTCCCTGTTGGGCAACTTCGAATGAGTGTCTCCTCTCCTTTATCAAAGGAGACAGCTGGGCGACTTGGTCCTAAGGTCCCATCCTGTGGCTGGGAAGCTGAGCCTGGGCAGGCGGTCAGCACGACCACCGGTCACCTGGGGCGGGACCTCATAGGCATGGGAGGACCCTGGTCCCCAAATCATTCCCAAGGCCAGCGCCACAGGACAGGAGACGCCCCCGCCCATGCTAGTGTGGTCCGGACCTCACCTTGACCTACCTCCTTCATTCCCAACCACACGCTGCCCTCTGTGGTCCTGCATCCATCCCGCCAGCTTCAGGACTCTTCCTGGGGGAGGCAAGAGTCTTTGTTGAGTCTCTGTTGCGTGCACGGGGTGCGGGCCTGGGCATTTGGCAGGCAGAGAAGTTCAAGGGAAGGGGGTAAAGGCGTTCTCCTGGACACAGGTGCACCCGCTGTTAGCATGGGGGGTGGGGGGGGTGTGGAGGGAGAGGGGAGGAGAGAGAGGCAAGCAGGAGGTGAGGGAGTGCTGGGCAGCTGGGGGACATTTTTAAAAAACTTTCTGAAAATATTTATTTGACCCAAATTACTCTCTTCTCCCCTTCAGAAATAATGTTAGTAATTTTGTGGACATACTTAATTGAAAATAAAAAGCCATGTGTGTAACACAAATAGAAAGGCAATTAATCAAGATGTATTCATTAGCATGGAGTGGTTAAGTACTTATTATATAGGACGGTTCCAAGCCCTTGAAAATCTCCAAGGGGCTCGACAATGGAGCCTGATTCTGTAGGCAGGTGGAAAGAAGGAGTGTGTTTAGCTTTTCTGTCTTTTCTTTTCTCTTTCCTTTTTTTTTTGGCCATGCTCTCGGCATGTGCAAGGTCCTGGGCCAGGGACTGAATCTGAGCCACGGCAGCCACCTGAGCACAGCAGTGACAATGGCAGATCCTTAACCCATTGTGCCACCAGGAAACTCCAACTATTCTGTCTTATTAACACATAAGACCTGTAAACCACTGCGAAATCTCAG
Organism: Catagonus wagneri; assembly: GCA_004024745.2. Lineage (NCBI taxonomy): Eukaryota > Metazoa > Chordata > Mammalia > Artiodactyla > Tayassuidae > Catagonus > Catagonus wagneri. Next base: position 8,727,988 of record PVHT021183646.1, read on the forward strand.
GGCATTATACACTCTCCTCAGCTTCCTTAGATGTCAAACTTCCCAACAGATATCACTTTATTGCTATTATTATTACTTGAGCAAGAATTGTTTCTTTGACTGCTTACTGTGCATTCCATAGGTATCTCCAAAAGATGCATTTTAAATGTTGTGTTATTATTTGATGCTTTGTTATGGAAATCACCAGACAGTGTAATAAGCTCCCATGGACCCATCACCCAGCTCTGCCAGTGTGATTTCATATCTCTTCCACACACACACACCCTACAGTCTTTTTTTCTTTTCTTTTTTTTAGGGCCACACCCGAGGCATATGGAAGTTCCCAGGCTAGGGGTCGAATTGGAGCTGTAGCTGCCGGCCTACACCACAGCCACAGCAACGCCAGATCCGAGCTGCATATGTGACCTACAGCACAACTTGGGGCAACGACGGATCCTTAACCTACTGAGCGAGGCCAGGGATCAAACCCGAATCCTCATCGACGCTAGTTGGGTTCGCTACAGCCGAGCCACGCTGGGAACTCCCAGGAAGGCATTTGAGCGTGGAGAGATGTCTTCCTGGAAGTGTCAGTGTGGGTGGATGGAGGCAGGCCTGGAGGAAACAGCCAAGTTTCAGGCGCGGCTTGATGCCATCCTGAACACCAGGCACCAGCAAGCAGGGTGCCCCGCCAGGGACTCGCTGAAATACTGGGGAGCCCTGACACTTCCTCTAGGCGCACAACTAGGAGTAGAGGGAGGAGGTCGGGCTGTGTCAGGGCTGTTGTATGACATTTAGCTGGTGACCTCTAGGATCCTACCAGAGCTGGAAGGCCCCTTAACCACTGCCCATCGTGTCCCCTCGCCAGACCAAGGAGGAAACAGAGGCCCAGGAAGGGAATAGTCTATTTTTTTGCCATTAATTTTTTTTTTTTTTTGGTCTTTTTAGGGCTGTACCTGCAGCATATGGAGTTTCCTAGGCTGGGGCCTATGCCGCAGCCACAACAATACCAGATCCAAGCCGCGTCTGCGAACTACACCACAGCTCACGGCAACGCTGGATCCTTAACCCACTGAGCGAGGCCAGGGATCAAAACTGCGTCTTCATGGATACTAGTCAGATTTGTTTCCGCTGAGCCATGACGAGAACGCCTAAAGATTTTTTTTAACTGATTTTTAAGTTTTCTTCTATGTTCACAAATTTAAATAGCCACATCAGATAGTGCTCTTTGACTATACAGAGCTCACATCTTTATCAACACCAAGAAGTACATAAACGGAAAGCTTAAGTGAAAGAGAGAACGGTGTGAGAAACTTCAAAATACCTGAAAAGTAATTTGGAGGGGAACCATCTTGCTCGGGCCTATGCATCAAATGGAGAACCTGAGGCCCAGCTGTTTCCCGCTGGGTGTCCAAACAGCATTTATAGAGCCCCTGCTGTATGCACAGTGCTGTCAGGGGCCCTGTGGGTCCCAGGGCTTCGCTGAACCCTGCATAGAGGCAGAGACATCGGGACCCTGAGAAGGGTGGGGGGGCTCCTCGGTGCAGCCGCCCCAGCTGCCTGTCCACGTGGGGGTGGCTGGGGGACTGCGAGACCCGCCTGTCCCCAGCCCAGGTTCCCAGGTTCTGGGGGTAGGTTTTCCCTGGAGCCTCACTTCCAGGTCAGACAAGCCCCGCCCCTGCTGATACAGACTCTCATCCTGTGCTGCCTTCTCCTTAAGCCCTCTTTCCCTCCGCAGGCCTCTCGTTTTTATCAACCACACACATCTCCCCATGCCTCCTCTCCACACTTCCCTCCTCCTTCTCCCATAAATTCTCTCCCCCGGGCTTTTTTTTTTTTTTTTTTTTTTTTGCTAAGGGGTTGAATAAACAGGAAGAGAGAGAGGAATCAATCGGAGCCGAGTCTCCAGACAGGCTCTGGGAAGGGTTCCGACTCTGGAGTCCATCACAAAGGAGCGGCCTCTGCTTGGGAACCACAGCTTGAGTCTGGAGGGCCTGGGGGCGGGGCGGGGGGGCTGTGGGGAGGGGACTGGGGAGCAGAGGGGGCAGTGTCATTTGGGGTCAACATCAGGCTGGTGGTCAACCCCTCCACCGTCAGCGTGAGGTGAGGGGAGGGCCCTTGTGCGGTGTGACCCTCGGCAAATTACATCCCCTCTCTGAACCTCAATGGCTCTGTAAACAGGAGGGGCTGAGCAAATTAGATGACCGGGAGGGGTCCTTCCAGCCCCGATGCTGTATTTTTTTGTGTGTGTTTTCACCTTTTCTAGGGCTGCACCCACGGCATATGGAGGTTCCCAGGCTAGGGGTCGAATTGGAACTGCAGCTGCCAGCCTGCACCACAGCCACAGCAACACGCGATCCGAACCGCATCTGCGACCTACACCATAGCTCATGGCAACGCCGGATCCTTAACCCACTGCGCCGGGCCACGGATCGAACCTGCAACGTCATGGTTCCTAGTCGGTTTCGTTAACCACTGAGCCACCACGGGAGCTCCGCTGATGCTGTAAAGATCCGAGGCTCCATCTTTCCTACAGTGTGGGGTGGGGGCTCTGGAGGGCTGGGCCTCGCTGAACTGCCCCGATGTGGAGACCATGCGGCCCCGCAGCTCCCCCCCCCCATGGGGTCTCCCTCAGAGCCCCCGGCTGTTCTGGGACATCCTCAGCGTGGAGGGGCGGGGGGAGCACAAGGAAGAGGCGGCCCCAGCCGGAGGCTCTCACCTCAGAGCTGGCTCCGGCTGAAACCTCCACTCCACCACCTCCTCGGACTCTCCGGAGGAGCAGGGACACTGAGACCGAGGCTGGGAACCGAAGTTTGGGCTTCCGGTTAGCAACAGGACCTGCCAACATCACCCCTGATTCGAGATGGGCCGCGGGCTTTGGGAAAATAGCCACAAACATGTGGGTGGTGGAGGGCGAGGAAGGTGAGGAGACAGGAAGGAAAGAAAGGCAGGCAGGGAGGTCTGCGAGGGGCCGAGGTCCCCGGGGCGCAAGGAGCCTGGTGGGTGTGTGCATGCGCGCCCGGGAGCGTCAGCATCCTCGCATCAGCCTGTGTGTACCGGGGCGCTCTGCCTCCGTCTGTCCTTTAATTTGTGTGTCCCTGGGGGAGACGTGGGAGGCTCTGTGTATGGCTATTTATTGATGCCTTGAGGGTGCATCTCCCAAGGTCTTTGTCACCCTCAGAGCTCCCTAAGCACGGAGACAGAGCTGTGGCCTGGATGTTAGGACACCCACGTTCCGCTGGGGACCTGCAGCAGTCTGGCTGGGCGGCCTCGGGCAAGGTTCCTGCCGTCTCTGGCTTGAGAAGCCTCAGTGGCAAAGAACAGCGGCCAAATTTTTTGGCCACTTATTGCGTGGCAGGTCCTGTTCTGAGCCCGTCACAAGCCAGAGTGATCTCAAAGTTTCTGTTATCATGGAGTCGAATCGGAGCTGCAGCTGCCGGCCTGGGCCACTGCAGCACGGGATCTGAGCCCCATCTGCAGCCTTCGCCGCACCTCACGGGCAACACCGGATCCCTAACTCTCTGAGCGAGGCCAGGGATGGAACTCACATCCTCATGGACACTAGTCGGGTTCTTAACACATTGAACCACACTGGGAGCTCCAGAAGGTTCTCCATGTTACTGATGGGGAAATCGACACACTTAGGAAGTGGAGGGACTGAGATCCCAGCCCAGGCAGCCTGGCCGGGAGGCAAACTCTTAACCCTCATATGCCCAGTGGTCCTGCCTGAGGTGGGGGTGAGGCGAGGAGGGTCCGACCACATCAGCATGTGATTCAGACTCTAAGAGTGTCCAGTGCAGCCCTGCAGCCCCCTCCCTCCCCTTGCTGAGAATTGCTGCTCCCAAGGCAGCGGGGGCAGGGCGGCTGCCTGGGGAGTGACTCCTCTCCCTCCCGTACTGGGCAGGTCTGGGTTGATCTCTAAGGGTTCTTGGTGTTCCAGGATGCTAAGACCTGGTGTCTGAAACGTACAGTCCGGAGCAATAAATGTCACAGGAGGAAGGATGTGACCAGGCTGCAGAGGGAAGGGACCAAGACATTCCAAGACCTTCCAGATCCTCCCCCCACCCCCGCCTTGAGACCAGATTCGCCCGAGCCATCAGACTATGTTGTCCTCTGATCCCAGAGGCCCCCAGCTGCTCACACAGCTCCGCTCAGTGGTAGAATCTCTACTCCCCACAAAGCTGGAGGGGTCATGATGATGCGAAGGAATGTCAGCATTACTTTTCAAGCTGGGGAACACGTTTTCTTTCCATCCTCCTCTCCTCGGTCCCCGGACAGCCCGATTCAGCCAAAGGAGGGGGGTGGGGAGTCGGGGGCAGCTGGGGCCGGCAGGGAGAAGGCCAGCTCGGTGACATTAACGGGGAGATGGGATCGCCTGGCGTTTCCATTTCTAGACACCGGCGTGGTCGTAAAATGGAGCAAATCCAGACCTCGTGCCGGTCGCTGGCGGCCCCAGGCCTGCCTGATGCGTGGGGCCAGGGGTGCAGGCCGAGGGGAGGGGATCGGCCACTTGCCTGAAGTGAGTTGTCGGGGTGCTGACCGCCCGGGAGCCAGCATAGCTCCTGGAAGGGCTTGCTGGGTGCTGACTGCCTTGAAGAAAGGGGCTGTGGGCCACTGTGCTGGCGCCGAGGAGAGAGAAGAGGCAGAAATGGTTCCAAGCTGGAGGAACCATGGTCTGGAGGTGGTGACAGCAATCAGGCAGAGGGCTGAATCAAGGAGGCCAGGGCAGGGGGAGCCCAGGGGAATGCAGAGCCCAGGAGAGGCTGGGGAAGGTTGCAGGGAGCCCACTCCCCCAAATAGCAACTGGAGGGAGCATGTTTTTTTGTTTGCTTTTTTAAGGGCCAAACCCAAAGTATATGGAAATTCCCAGGCTAGGGGTCGAATCAGAGCTACAGCTGCCAGCCTATACCACAGCCACAGCCACAGCAAATGCGGGATCCGGGCCTCGTCTGCGATCTACACCACAGCTCACGGCAACGCAGGATCCCTGACCCTCTGAGTGAGGCGAGGGATCGAACCCTCATCCTCATGGATACTAGTCAGATTAGTTTCCACTGAGCCCTAAAGAGCAAGCGAGTAAATAAACAAACAAATCAGACTGTGCCACTACTGGGCTTAAACTTTCTCACTGGTGCCCCTTAAGATGGAACCCAAGCTCCTTATCCCGCCCTAAGCCTGGTTCTGCCTTCTCTTCACCCAAAACATGCTGATCCATTTTCCATCTCAGGCTGGTCCATTACCTGAAATCTTTCCACCCTGTGCTGTGCCCTCATCCAGCGCTCTGCTCAAATGTCACCTCCTCAGAAAGGTCTTCCTTGATGACTCGACCCAAAGAGGTCACACTGCTGTTCTCTATGTCAGCACCCCATCATTAATGTATAAAACTCGTCACCATTTATAATCAGTACAATCATCTACTTCATTATTTTTGTCTCTCTCTTCCCTATTCTGTCACCTAAAACAGAGCAGGGGTCGTGTGAGTACTTGGTAAATAGTTGTTGAGAGTCAGCAACCATTAATTGAAAGATTGTACAAAGGAGGGATAATGGCTTTCCTGGCTTTGGAAGGTTGGTTGAGTAAGAACTGGGTTGTGGAGAAAGCACCTGTTTTGCTGTGATAACAGAGGACTCAGTGATCAGTAGCTTAACCCACAGGACATCTATTATTTACTTAGAAAGATGTCTGGATGGAAGTTATCCTCAGTCTGATTCTGCAGTTCGATATGTCTTCCAGCACCCTGGTTCTTTCCTTCTGTCTTAGTCATTCGGGCTGTGATCAAAGTCCCATAGACTGAGGGCCCTATAAACAGTCCAGAGGCTGCAGGTCCAAGATTGGGGTACCAGCATGGTCAGGTCCAAGATTGGGGTACCAGCATGGTCAGGCTCTGAGTGGCAGTCTGCTGATTTCTCCTATATCCTCACAAGGCAGGAAGAGGGCCAGAGATCTCCTGGGTCCCTTCTGTAAGGGCACTAATCGAATTCATGGGGGCTCCACCCTCCTGACCTAATTACCTCCCGAAGTCCTCACCTCCTATTACCAACACATTGGCGGTTAGAATTTCAACATCTGAAATTTATTGGGATATAAATATTGAATGCATTGCATCATCTTCTACTCTAGTACCCTTGATATGTAGGTACTTGTCCTTAGGCTTGAACTCTCAGGATCACAAGATGACTGCTGTAGCTCCAGACATCACATCCTCATTCAACAATGCCCTAAATAGGAACCGAGGGAAAGGAGAAAAGGAGCCTTCTCTTCACATGGCTTTCTCTTCCAGCAGAGGGGAAAATCTTTACCTTAAGCATCCTGCCACTCACCACACCCTCCAGAAACTCCTCTTTATATTATTATGACTCTGAACAGGACCACATGCCCACTCAAGAGCAGTGAGTGGTAAAGGACAGAGACTTCCATGGTAAAGGACAGAGACTTCCATGATAGCCTTAAACCAGCCACGATTCATCTCCCAGTCGTCTCCTGGGTTGCGTGCAATTCAACTGGAGAAGGTCCTGTAAGTGGGGAAGAGGGCAGACAATGGCTGTACCTGCTTCATTGTCTCTTGGGAGCCTCCAAGCACCCTGTGGGGAGGCAGGGTTACCTGTCCTAGTCCATAAATAAGGCTTTTTATTCTTTTGGTCATTTGGGAAAGCAGCGCTTAGAAATGTGGTCAACATCACACAGAAAACTAGAAGGAAATAGAAATTGGCCTCCATCTCCCATCCCAGAACCTGTACACCTGGGGTGCCTCTTTGTGCTGTTGCGTGTTTCATTGGCATCCTTCCCAGTAGACAGTAAGCTTCTCAGGTAGGTGCCAGGACCTTGGGTCTGCCCATCGCTCCATTTTGAGCACCTAGAATAGAGTCTATTGGATGGATGAACGAGTACGTCTTCTGTGTACAGAATAGAGGGCACCCTTGCCCTTGATTTAACCATCCTGGCAGTAAGAGCTTAGTGCGGAGTCTTTATGCATTTAGCTGGTGCAGGTTGTTGGCACTGATGACGAATTTTACTTGTGTAAATCTGCCCCGAGTAAGAGAGTAAGCGAGAGTGGAAGGCGCTGTTAGTCCTCATGGGGGGTAGACATTCCTAAGAGGAAGGCTCGGTGCTCAGAGCTGTTCCCAAGTGGAACTGGCTGCCTTGCAAGGTGGTCACCTCTGCTTTCAGAGATGAAAAGCAGCTCTTGGGTTGCACGTCATGCCGGATGAGTTAGAATCAAGGACCGGGTTTCTAAGACAGGCTGGTTTAAGAGCATGCTGTAACAACAGCCACAGAATTCTTGTGACAGCCCCGCCTTGATTTTCCAGCATGGGCAGCTGAAACACAGAAGAGTGAAGTAAGTTGCCCCACGTCACACAGCTAAGCTGTGGTAGGGATAGGATCAGGAGGCAGGGATTCTAGCCACCTGCCAGCTGCCTCCTTAGAGACCCAAGGCTCTGTGACTCTGAGGATTTTGACTCTAGCACCTTAAGGGTGTATTTCTCTTAAGATTCGGTGACTCGGAGCCAACTCTGTGATTCTCAAGAATCTGCTCTCCACAATTCTGAGTGCCTCCGATGGCACTCTGTTTTTCAGAGAGCCAGCATGCCACTACTCTCACTCTGTCTTTAAGCTTGATTTAATTTTGAGTGGCTTGTTTTGATTTCTTTGTTCTTTTGTATGAAAAAAAAAAAAAAAAAAACCTCCAGATCCTAGCAGCCGCTGGCCCGTCCTCCTGCCTGCAGGTCCAACCACCGCCCTCAGCGATCTGCCTAGCTGTGTAACCATAACACAGGGGGGCGGCCAGTGTCTCAGGATTCCTAGGATCCCACTGGTCTCCAGCCAGGGCCGCCCCCGATGGGGTTTCCAGGGTGGGGGGCCTCCCTCGTGGTCAGCCAGCCAGGCGGGGACTGGGGTGGGGGTGACGCTCCGCGGGTGAGCAAGGCAGTGGGAGGGGGGAGGCCTGGAATAAGCAGGTGGGAGACAGAGCGCGGTGGGCGAGCCGGCAGGCAGCAGCCTCTTTCCCGGGTCTGTTCCCGCAGACCCCACGGGAGTCCCCACGACAGGAAGCAGTGGCGGGTTCCTGGCGAGAAGCTCCCTTCACACGCCTCCCAGGCAGCAGACGCAGAAGAGCCTGATCGAGAACCGGATTCCACGCGCCAGCGCGGGGCCAGGTCCTCCGTGTCTGTCCACGATTTCCATCAGCCGCCCTGTTTCTAGGACAGCTCGTGGGCTTGGTCCCTCGCATCCGCCTCCCTGGGGCAGCGCTCTCTGGTTCCCACGGCGTCAGTCTCTTCCCGGCAGTGGGCTGGTTCCCAGGGGCACACCCAGGAGAGCTCACCTCTCCCAGCGAGAGACAGGGAGACAGAGATCGCTTGGCCTCGCGCTCCTCCGGAGACTGCCCCATTTTTCCTCTTTCTTCCTGGCGAAACGGCTCCCCATTTGCTTATGTCCTTTTCTCTCTTCGGCCTGTGCCAGTCTGGCTAATGTGTCTTGGTCGTTGGTGACTTCCTGTTGGAATCTGGTGGCACCTGTTTAGACGGTAGCCCCTGGAGATTTCTCCTCTGTCCTCAAACATTCCCCTCCAACACCCACGCTCCTACTTTCTTCCTTCCGCTCCTTCTCCGTCTCCCTCTCTGGGCCTCCTCCTCCTGGGGTGTCTCTAAGAGCTGGTGTTTCAGTGGTACCAGCCCAGGCTCCCTTCTCCTCCCCTCTCCTCCACACACTCTTCCTTGGTGATTTCACGCATCCCTTGCTTTCAGTCCCGTCTCTAAGACAATGCTCCCACACCCCCAGCCCCAGCCCAGCTCTCCCGGGCTCCAGGCACCTGCCTGAAGCCACTGCTTGACATTCCCCCTTGGTTGTCTTGCAAGTGTCTCTAGCTCACCTGTGCACCTGATTTCTCGCTGTCCCTGAAGCGTCCGTTTCTCAATCTGAATCTACATGTGCACTGACCACTCCATAACCTGGACAGTCACAGGCCTCTCATCCTTACAGACTTCTTTCCTTTCCTTCCCTTTCCTTCCTTCCTTCCTTCCTTCCTTCCTTTCCCTTTCTTTCTTTCTTTTTCTTCTTTTTAGGTTAATTCATTTTTGTGCAAAACCTCAGGGTAAAGTTTTGATCATATATTTTTTTTCTTTTCTTTTTTGTCTTTTTTAGGGCCACACCCACAGCATACGGAGGTTCCCAGAATAGGGGTCTAATCAGAGCTGCAGCCGCCGGCCTACACCACAGCCACAGCCACAGCCATGCAGGATCCGAGCCGTGTCTGCAACCTACACCACAGCTCACAGCATCACCGGATCCTTAACCCACTGAGCAAGGCCAGGGTTTGAACCTGCATCCTCATGGATACTAGTCAGATTCGTTTCCACTGAGCCATGACAGGAACTCTGTTACAGACTCTTTTTCAAGTGTTGAGACTGAAAGTTTCATTAAAGCATTACTGAACTCTGGGAGTTCCCTTGTGGCACAGTGGGTTCAGGATCCAGTATCGTCACTGCTGCAGCTCGAGTCACTGCTGTGATGTGGGTTCAGTCCCTGGCCTGGGAACTTCCACATGCTGCAGGTGCAGCCCTAAAAAGAAAAAAAATTACAAAGCATTGTAAAGCTGGAAACTTTTGGAAACACCTTACTACACCAATCGTATTTTCACTCATTCACTACATACTGGCTCATGGGCCAGTACTTATTATTCACGTGCCAGCACGGGCTTAGAGATAAGTTGATGAACAAAGGGACACAGTCTCTGCCCTCAGAGAGCTTACATTCCAACGTGGAGACAATCCAGGTAGGTGTGCGTCAAGCTCCTGCCAAGGGCCACGTGCTTCTTAGTACCTCACCGCATAAACCCATTTAACTCTCACAGCAGTGCTGCCCGAGGCTAATTTTATTGGCTCATTTTATAGATAAGGAGACTGCAGGAGCACAGAGAGATACAGCAACTTGGCCAAGGCCACACAGCTCAGGCGAGGGAAAATCCCTTTGTAAACCCATGCAGGCTGGCTCCAGAGTCCACGCTCTTGGCTGCGGTCCGCTTAGGATGCAAACAATGATACAAACAAAACGGGTGATCACAAGCCGTGATAAGTGCTATGGAAGAAAAGCTCTGGGTGCTGGGGAGCAAAAGGGAGGCTCAGCTGAGTCCGAGGGGCCGGGGAAGAAGGCATCTTCGAAGAAAGTGATAGACTGAGAGAGTGTAGACATCAGCTGGGTGAGGAGCTGAGGAAAGCGCATGCCAGGCAAAGGAGAGAGCCTGTGCAAAGGCCCTGAGGCAGCAGCGTCCACCACATGGAAGATCATTAAGGCCAGTGCAGTACAAATAAAAAAGGGACTATGTGCATGGTGGGAAGTGGTGGGGCACCAGGACCAAGGAGATTTGGGCAAGACGGGGCTGGAACTGGCAGTTTAGATTTTATCCATTCTGCAGCAGGGAGGGTTTATTTTTCAATTTTTGGCTGTGGTATGTAGAAGTTCCCGGGCCAGGGATAGAACCTGTGCCCCAGCAGTGACCCGAGCCACAGCAGTGACCACGCCGGATCCTTAACCCACCAAGCCACCAGGGAACACCAGGAAGGGTTCCTAGCAGGGCTGGGTCCAGGTGATACACACAGGGGGACACAGGCAGCTATTGGCACGGTGGCATTTAGGGGCTTTAAGAGACTCAGCCAATCTAAACATCTCTTCCACCTGCTCTGTCATCCATCCTGAAAGTCCCCCACTGCTGAGTCTGTCCTCTGGGTTGTGGGAAGTGATTCCCGAAGTCTAGTCTCCCGTGGAAAGTCAGACTTCTCTGGGAGGAATCAAGCCTGGGCCCTTTGTCAATTGCTGTCTTGATGACTGGCTTCTCCCTCAAAAACAAACCCTTCCCTGGGAGTTCCCTGGTGGTCTAGTGGTTAGGATTTGGCGCTTTCACCACTGCAGCCCAGGTTCAATCCATGGACTGGGAACTAAGATCCCACATCAAACTGAGATTGCACACCACAGTCAAAAACAAAACAACACACACACACACACACACACACACACACACACACACACACACAATGAGCCCCTGCTCTGGCTCTAGGGACGGGATTTTTCCGGAACACTGGGTGATGGGGAGGCAGCCCGATGGTGGACTGCTGTGCCGTGGGACCTAGGCTGTGGCCCAGCGGTGTTCCCAAACTGGGAGCGATATGCCCCAGGTAGAAACATGAGGGCCAGGGAAGGCTTCCCAGCAGAGGTGATATTTGAACTTGGATCCTAGGCTCACCAAGTGAAGAGGGGCGAGGCATTGCAGGTGGAAGGCACAGCACGGGGGTGGGGAGATGCATGGGGGTCGTGGAGAGGAAAAAGAGGAAGGTAGGGAGCTTGTGCATTCCTCCCTCAGAGAATGAAGGATGGCCTAGGCATTCCGGGAGGGCGGCTTCTGAATCCAGGAGGTGACGAGGCTCACCATCCCCACTGAACAGAGGGGGAAACAGAACTCAGCACCCAAAGGTGCTCCGAGTGGGGAACTGGGATCCCAACTCTCCGACTCCAGAGGCGGGGCTCAGTGCCTCCAAGCTGCATGGTTCCCCAAGGTACCTGGACAGGTGTGACAAGGAAGTGGAAAAGCCTTAGACTGGGAAATTGGAAGGTTCTAGCCTGACACGGCCACTCACTCTTGCAGGTCTGTTCCCCTCGCTGGCCTCACATCCCTCCTCTACAGACAGACCCTGCCGTTTGTCTATGACAGGCTGCTGCGAAGGGCCAAGGAGGTGACAAGGCCAGAAGCCCCTGGTGGAGCCTGGGAGGGGAGGGTCCTGATTGGGGGGGGGGGCGGGAAACAAGAGCTGCCAGACAAGGTGGCAGAAGGAGGCTGGGAGGCGGGCCCTGAGACAGATGCTCTGCTGCTCCCCCCACGGGGCCAGGCTGATCAAGGCAATCCATTACCCTCCGCGGGGCGGTGGCAGCCTGCTCGGCAGCGACCGCGTTGCCAGCTTGTCCATATTTCATCGGCCTGGAAAGAGGAGCAAGGGAGCAAGGGAGAGGGAGATGGAGCCAAAGGGAACCTGCCAACCAACCCAGCCAGCCCCTCCATACAGGCTCCGTCAGCCAGCTCAGGCCAGAGGCCAGGAACCCTTACCGGGTTGCGGGTGGGCGGGGAGTGGCGCTGGGCGCTGTGGTCTGGGCAGACGCGGCACAGGAGAAATAAGGACGACAGCGACGATGATAACGGTGGTGATGGTGGTGACAGCGGATGGTGATGATGATGATGAAGATGATGGTGCTGCTGACGCTGGTGCTGAGGACAGTGATGGTGATGATTAGTTATCACCCCTCGCCTGGGACCAGGCACAGGGTAAACACCTTGCATACCACATTTTTTAATCCTTTAAATTATCCCACAAGGAAGGCTCTGTCATGACCCCCGCTTACAGACGAGGGGCTTGGGGCTCGGAGTGGTAAGTAGCTTGCCTGGGGCTCAGCTAAGGCATGACCAAGCTGGGTTTTGACTCATTCAGCAGTGCTCTCATCTTAGTCATTACGCTTCCCCATGTGGGTTCAGGATCCGTGGACTTGGGTTCAAACCCTGGGTCCACCGCCTACCGGTTGAGCAACCTTGGGCTATGTCTTCACCCTTTAAGCCTGTAAAACAGTTGCCTCGTTGAGCTGCTGTGAGTAAATGACCTTGGCTCAGAGCCAGCCCCTTGGAAATCCTTCAAGTCTACTTGAGCGCCACCGCGAGGCCTAGCCTGACCACCTCATTGAAACTGCAGCTGCCCCATTCCCCTTGCCCGGGGCTACTTTGTCTTCTGTGCCACGTGCCACCTTCTCATCCATTCCTGTTCTGTTTAGTGCTCTCTCTGTGGCTGGCATGTAAGCGCTGGGAGGCAGGGGACCCCCACTCATCTCTATTCCACGTGCTCAGGACAGCCCCAGGGTGGGCAGTTCACATGTGTTTTCCGTGGGAGGAATACACCACGGGTGTTTTCTTTCTTCCCTCGGGGAGCCTCTTGGAGAGAGGAAGACACAGGGGATGAGACGGAGCTGGCAGGGTTGGGAGGGGCTGGAGAGCCTGGGAGGGAGGCTCTTTGGAAAAGGGGAAGAAACACACTGGGTTCCGGCAGGAGGAGGGGCGGAAGCGCAGCGGGTCTCCGGGTGGGGGGTGGGCCTCCCCTGAGTTGGGGGGCGTGGTTTGCCATTTCAGGTTTGTCTCCTCCCTCCCCTTGGCTGCAAAGGGTCCACGAGCCTGGTCCAGAGCTTGCCCCTCGCCGCCCTCGTCTGCATCCCCAGTTCCCTCCTCTCCCGGGGTCCCGAGGCCACCCAGATGGGGCCTTGCTGCTCCCCCATTCCGGCCTTTCCCTGGCCTCACGCTCAGACTCGCCCGGGGTCGGACACCCCCATGCTCCTCAGCAACCGTGTTGATTTAATAAAGGTCATTCCAACCCCGAGTCGTAAATGTCAGAACTTCCTGGACTCTTGGGAGATTCCGATCCTCTGAGAAGGGAACAAACTCAGGAAGAAAAAGTGACCACTCCAGTTGACCAGAGCGCTCAGCCAAGTCCTGCGTCCCAGACTCAGAGAACAAGGAGTCCAGGTGTACCACCCGTGCCGTTCCCGGCACCTCCTCAGTTCCCGGCTTCTGTAAATGCAGCCTGGAGCCTGCGGCGGGAGCCAGGTGCCACCCACCCGGGTCCCCAGCCCCTCAGCCTGCCCTGGTCCAGAGCTCCGGGCACAGCTGGTGTGCTCCCTGTCCCAGCTGTACGGCCTGCGCTGACCACCGCTCGGGAGCTCACTCTGCCCCTGGGCCTTTGCACATGCGATTCCCCCGCCTGGACACCTGCTCTGCTCCAGCCAGTCGCCGCCCTATTCCTAGGACACAGCACGAGTCCCCACCTTTTTCAGGAGGCCTTTTGTGTCTGCCCTGCGGTTGAGTCTGCCACATACGGCACCACGTGTTGCGTGCTATCAGATCTCCTCTGAGTTGGAAGGGGTTTGGGGGGCGGGGTGGAAGCAGACAAGGCTGTAGGTGGACTTACAGTTTCCTGTTCTTTCAAAGCCCCGCGGCCTTGGATTAGCTACTTCACTCCTTTGAGCCTCAGTTTGGTCCTCGTCTGCAAGGTGAGACAAATGAAGCAACTCTCCTTGGCTCACTTAGGGATGAAGGATGCCCAGGCGAGGCCCACCCTCATCCTTGCGGTGCCTTCTGAGGGTTCCGATGGGCCTCCATCAGCAAGACAAGCCCCTCTTGGTTTGGACCCGTGTTCTTTATCATCTCCCCCTTGGGCCCTGGCCCTGGGCTGGCTGCCTGGAAAGTTTCGGGATGTAGGAGAACTCACCTCGTGTCCCGGGACCCTCCCTGTGGCTGTCCGTCCCCACAGACTGCTCTCTTCGTGGGCACAGGGACAGGGTCTTTGGTTTTCTCTCCCCACCACCCAGCATGGGTGGTGCTCTGTTCCTGGTTCTAGAACTAAAGAGCAGGTGCATTGGACCCTGAGAGTGTGCTCAGGCCAAGCGCTTAGAAATGATCTTAGCAGGAGTTCCCACTGTGGCACAGTGGGTTAAGGATCCGGCATTGCCTCAGGTGTGGCACAGGTCACAGCTGTGGCTCAGATTCGATCCCTGGCCTGGGAATGTCTCTATGTCTTGGGTGCAGCCAAACAGAAGAAGAAGAAAAAAAGAAATTATCTCATCAAATAGGACTATTGTACAGATGGGGAAACTGAGGCCCAGAGAGAAGGCAGACGTGCTGAGCTCAAGTAGTGACACCTACTTTGGGGACAGATGAATCTGGGTTTGGATCCAGTTCTTCAACTTCCTGGCAGTAAGTGCTTGGGCAAGCCATTAGTTCTTGGAGCCTCAGTTTTCCCATCTGTAAACGGGGCTGATAACAAGGGTTGTCATGGAGTAAACTGAGATTGTGTCTGTCGAAGTGTCTGGGCAGCGCCTCACCTGTGTTAAGCCTCTGACAAAGGTATGGTTTCTTGGGAGTTCCCTGGTGGCCTAGCCGGTTAAGAATTTGGCATTGTCACTGCCGTGGTGCAGGTTCGATACCTAGCCTGGAAACTTCCGCATGCTGCGGGCTAGGACACACAAAAAGGTATGTTTTCTTGCCCACAGGCTTGCACGTTAGTGGCGACTCTCGGGGAGGCTGGTTTGAGAGGGTGGAGAACCAGGGCACCAGTTCCCCTCTCAGCTCCTTTCAACCCTCTTTGGATGAGAAGTTGGCTGGTCTCCCCTCTCAGCTGGCCCAGCCCAGGCCGCCAATACCCGATTCCACTCGCTGCGCCTTATCTGTAGAAAGGAGCTACCGAATCTCCCAGGAGGTTCTAATCAATGAGCTACAGGCATTTTCTGCCAAGATCCAGATCCTGTGTCTACGCCTTCTCCATTACACTGGCAGCAGTAACACCTCTCAAGTCACTTCCAGCCCAGGAGCTCTGCTCACAGATGATCAGGTCACCTCCTTTTCCCCGGTCCCCAGACAAAGCGTTGCCCTCCTCCCTCCTTTCCAGAGAGGCCCCCTCCCCACTCCAGACACCCTGGGGAGAAAGAAGAATCCCATCCTAGCCATCACAGCGGGATTAGTGGGTCCTAGATAACGTGCCCCATAAGCGGAAGCCACCTTAGGTGCCAGCCACAGTGGGGTGGAGGGGAGACACCTTGCAGCCAGACTGACTTGGGTGGAATCCCAGCTCTGCCCTTTGCCAGCTGCATATACCTCCAGGCCAGCCTCTCTGCCTCCCCTTGAGTGGCGACTTTGCACATTTGCAGATGAAAGTGCCTGGCATAGCAGTGTCTCCAATTTTGCCTACTGCCATCCTGTCTTTGGCAGCTCCATCCTCCTTTCAGGAAGCCTCATTCTCCGGTTGGGTCCTTCCTTGTTGTCACAGGCCCTGCCTGTCCTGGCCACCTCCAACCGCCCTCCCGTCCTGTGGCCAAGTTCTCCAGGGTCGGCCCCCCCCTCTCTGTAGCCCCCTATCACAGCATTCCCCCATCCCAGTGTCAGAGCAACTCATTCAACTCTCCTGGCCACCACAGGAGGACAGTATTATTATCATCTCCATTGTGCAGATGAAAAAACTGAGGCTTAGAGGTGTTAAACAGCTTGCTTGTAGTCACACAATTAATAAGAGGTAGAGTTGGGATTCAAGTCCAAGCACACTGGTTACCACACCCCCAGACATCCCACCCCCCCAGCTTCCCACCACTCATCTGTTCATTGGTCCTTTTTTTTTTCGGGCTGAACCTGTGGCATATGGAAGTTCCTGGGCCAGGGGTCAAATTGGAGCTGCAGCTGCAGCCTACATCACAGCCACAGCAATGCCAGACCCAAGCTGCTTCTAAAAACTATGCTGCAGTTTGTGGCAACACTGGATTCTTAACCCTCTGAGCCAGGTCAGGGATGGAACCTGTGTCCTCACAGGGGCGGAACTGGGTCCTTTACCTCATGGAGATAATGTTGGGTCCTTAACCTGCTGAGCCACAAGGAGAGCTCCTGTTCACCCTGCTTATCACCTTCTTGTGCTTCCTCTGTCCATCAAGCCATAGGTCCATCCACCTATTTGCCTCCCCAAATATCAGCCATCCTTCCTCCACCTGGGCTGCCCCAGATAACCATTATGCGGCCACCAGATTTTGGCACCGACCATTGAGGCAGCAGCGGTGGCCTCGTCCTGCTCTCATACATATCAGACTCAGGCTGGAAAGACTGACAGATAAACAGGTGATGACAACCCGTTGCCGTGAGTGTTGCGAAGGGCCTTGGACTCTGCAGGAGGTGCCACAGGGGAGGCTTCTGCCCCAGGCTGGGCATCCAGAGAAGGTAACCCCTGATCTGAGTCCCGAGGGGAGCGGTGCTGGGGGAGGAACAGCATCCTTGTAAAGAGAAGAGCGAGGGCAAGGGCCTGGCACACAAGGTCAGCCGCAGGCAACCACTTCTGGCTAAAGTAGGATTCCGGGGTGGGTGGGGTTTCTGGGGGAGGCCAAGGCCAGGTGGGGCAGGCTTGGAGGCCACGTTTAGTAGGTCAGAACCCTAACTCTCACTCTGAAGAATATCCACAGAAAAATAATTTTTAGGAATTCTAAGCTCCTAAATGGGCTCAAAAAAGAACATCAGGCATCCCAGACGAAGGCTGGCAGGGCTCAGGGGCTGCCCACTTTGGGGGGATTACTCATCCGGCGCTAGCAGCCCTCTACTGGCACAGAGAATGGAGCTGCAGCCCTGGCTGTTTTGTACATAGGGCCTGGATCTGAACCAGGTACTAAATAAAGGCTGGAACAAAATGTACCACAGTTCCAATCCTGAACGTATCTCAGGGTTGACAATAAAATACATATTTTTCATTTTTACTAAACTACAAAGTGAACAAGGTTTTCTTTTAAACACCCAGTGAACCAGCTGAAACCAAAAGCCTGAGGTGATGGAGAGAGAGAGCTCCATCCAGAGCGGGTCTGGCTTCCCTATGCCAGCCTCCCTATGGGCCGGCTCTGTGCCCACTGCCAGTCACTCTGCTCTGGGAGCCTCGGTTTTCTCATCAATAAAATGAGATGTGGTGGGGATGTTAGATTGGATGTGAACATAAGGCTGAAAACCGAAGGGCATTGGATAAATGGGAGGCGTGGCTTAGTCAAACCCACGTATGTTTTGGAATATTGGAGCATCTACGTACCTTTCCCACTTTTGTGAGTACACGTGAAATCATTAATGCTTTCGGTCTGTTGGCTTCATTCTCTCCATCTCCCAGTTCACAGAGAGAATCTGATGGGCTCAGCTCATCTTTTTGCCGCCGGCTGCATCATAAGCCCGTGGCCAATGAGCGGGCTGCCTCAGCGTCAGGCTCTACGCCCGCCCCCCAGCTCCTCCAATCAGTTGCAGCCAAGGGCTCACGTGATGCCTGACGCACAGGCAGCCATGCTTTCTAACGCGCTTTTCAATAGCCCTGTGTAGGTGCTGTCATGATGTCCATCTTATGGATGAGGAAACTGAGGCACAGAGAGGTAACGCACTCAGTGACATAGAGCTAGTAAAAGGCAGAATCACTGGGCTTTAAACCATTTTTTTTTTCCTGTGTCTTGTTCTACTCTGTATCTCCAGGGCCTTGAGGACTGAGTGCCTGGCACAGAATGAGCACTCTGTGCTTGCCAAGTGAGAGTTTAGGAATAATAACACTTATTTTACAGGCTTATTATGAAAATTAAGTAAGTTAATATCAGTGAAAGCATCTGGCACAGGCTCCGGGGTTGAGCGATGGTGAATAAATATTGGCTTACTTTGCCCGCGGATCACTCACACATCCTCCCTTATGGCTTGGGAGCTGTTGCTCCTGGCAAACGTGGCGAGAGGGCAGAGCCTCAGCCCTGCGTTCTGCAGGTGTCGCCGGCTTTAGCCTGGAGTCCTTTCTTTCCCTCTGCTCATCCTGAGCATCTGCAAAAGCTATTTGCCAGGAGCGTTCGGGGTCGAGGTAAGCCCGACTCTGACCAGCCTCCGCAGACCCACCTCCCTCCTCGCCTCCGTTACCTTCCCCACCCCACTAACGCACACTAGCCGCAGGACTTCTCTGGGCTTTTCTTCTCCTGCAACCCTTCTCCTGGTAGCCTTCCTGTCTAGCTCTCAGGGGTCTTTTCTTCCAGCCAGAAGCCACTTCTCCCCCTCACTGCTCCCCTACTTTGTTTATACCTCTCTTAAGGCACTTTGCACTGGGGGCACCCCTGATTGCCCTAAAAGGCTCACGGGTGATGGGGTGGGCATATGTGCCTGGAGGGGTCAGCACTGGCTGTGTCCCTTGGGCAAGTCACCTCTCCTGCCTGAACCCATGCTTCTTACATGTAAACAGTCCTCACTTTGCAGGGCTCCTGTGAAGGTTAAATCAAATGATTAAATTGGAACAAATAATAAATATTAGTTCCTTTTTACATACTGTGCTACAGACTATCAGATCGAAAGGGACCTTAAAGGGGCATTGGATCCAGAGCTTTTCAGATTTCTTTTTCACTGAGCGGGGACCACTGATTCCTCCAGAAAGTTAAGCGAAAGTTCAATGTTTAGAAACAGATCCGCGGTGCTCTGGGAGAGGCGGGCTGGGAGCTCACTTGGCTCCTCCCCTGGCCACCCGCTTCTGCCGGTGCCCAAGGTACCTCCCCGTGAGCCTTCAGGAAGCTCAGTGCTATTTGGTGGCTTCTCAAGCAGTCTTCCCACCCAGATGGTGACTTGGGGGCCTTTATGATGCAAGATCAGGAGACTCGGGACAGGGGAAGGCTCCAGCTGCAGAGGGGAGTTTCTTTTTTTTCTCTGTGGCCTTGAGGAGTTTCTTTTTTATTCTTCTTTTTTTCTTTTTATGGCCGAACCTACAGGATGTGGAGGTTCCCCTCACAGGGGTGGAATTGGAGCTGCAGCTGAGGCCTAAGCCACAGCCACAGCAACACTGGATCTGAGGCATCTGCAACCTGCTCCACAGCATAACTCAGCACCAGATCTTTAACCCACTGAGCGAGGTCAGAGATGGAACCTGAATCCTCACAAAGACAACATTGGGTCCTTACCCCGCTGAGCCATATTGGGAACTCTGGGTTTCTTTATTATGGTTGGGGAGCTGCATAGCCACTTCATAGAATCTGAGAAATACAAATGAGGAACCCATAGGGTTGTGGGTTGTTGTTGTTGTTGTTGTTTTTCCCCACAAGTCAGGTTTCTTAAGGTATAATTTACATACAGTAAAATACACTTTTGAAAGTGAACAGTTCAGTGAGTTTTAATGAATAGATACAGCCATGCAACCATCATCACAGTCAAGATATAGAACATTTCCATTCTCTTAAAAATTCCCTTATGCCCCAATAGTCAGTCTCTTTTCCTGCCCCCAGCCCCTGGAAAACACTGATTTGAATTAAAGATAATTCACCCTATCTCAGTTTGATTTCTGTTCCTATAGTTTTGCCTTTTCCAGAATGTCATATGCAACTAATCAAACATGGATTAGCGTTTTGTGTCCGGCTTCTTGCACTTACCATACACAGTGTGAGAGTCATGCATGTGGTCACATGTACCCGTACTGGCTCCTGCTGATTAATGACTATTAGTGCATTGTGTGGATGTACCACAGTTTATCCACTTACCAGTTGATGGATGTTTGGGTTGTTTCAGATTTTGGCTGCTAGGATTGAACATTCATATAAAAGTCTGTGTGGACCTAGAATGTCGTTTCTCTTGCATAAATATTTAAGAGTGATTGCCGGGTCAGAGTGAGTGTATATTTCACTTTTCAACAAATTGCCAAACTGGAATTACCTTTTGGTTAGTGAACTGTGTTCCTTTGCCTGGGACCATGTGACTCATAGTTTTATATGGATTGCTTTGTACTTTTGTTGAGTGAATTATTTCTTTTTATTTTTTATTTTTTGGTCTTTTTAGAGCCATACCTAAGGCATATGGAGGTCCCTAGGCTAGGGATCGAATCGGAGCTGTAGCTGCCAACCTACACCACAGCCACAGCAATGCAGGATCCGAGGCACGTCTCTGACCTACACCACAGGTCACGGCAATGCCGGATCCTTAACCCACTGATCGAGGTCAGGGGTCCGAACCTGCGTCCTCATGGATGCTAGTCAGATTCATTTCCACTGAGCCACGAGGGGAACTCTGAGTGAGTTATATCTTTCAATGTTGTCTCTCCCAAGGATATTTGCATTTTAACTAGAACTCAGCTGTTGCATTTAAGAATCACTCCCCCAGCACCTTAAGTCAAAGGACTACCTTCTTCCTCCACAAGGAAGTGTTTCCCCTGAGCCAGCAGGTAGGAGGTGATGATCCTAGGCAAGGAGGGATGGGAATGGCATGCGGGGTACCAATGAACCATGTATTCACATAGAACTACAGATGGATGGATTCCCTAAGTACTCTGAAATCTAGAATTCTGCAAGGGAGCGTGACCCTCAAGAGAGTTCCAGAGAGAAGGGGGCTGTGGGAGTGGTCCTCCCCTCCTAACACCGTGCCTGGTTTTTTTCCCCTCAGGTCTCAGAGTTGTCCCTCTCAGATTCCACTTCTGCCACCAGGTGCAAAACAACCACCTTTTGGACAAAGGTGTGATGGAAGACAGTTCTCTAGGGCATGGTCTCTCCTGAGTCAGGTTCTCCTCTTCCATTCAAACAGTGGCCAAAGCAGAGGAGAAAGGGCCTGCAAAGAGAATTCAGTTTTTTTTACTTCGCCCATGTCTTTGATGCCATCCACTTCTTTTTTTTTTAAAAAAACTGCTTTTTAGGGCCACACCTGTGGCATGTGGAAGTTCCCAGGCCAGGGGTCGAATTGGAGCTGCAGCTGCTGGCCTACACCAGAGTCACTGCAATGCAAGATCTGAGCTGTGTTTATGGCTTATACCACAGCTCACAGAAATGCTGCATCCTTAACCCACTGAGCGAGACCAGGGGTTTAACCTGTATCCTTGTGAATACTAGTTGGGTTTCGCAACCCACTGAGCCACAATGGGAATTCCATCCATCCACTTTCCATCCCCACCTCCCCAAACTCCCAGCTCCTGGCTGGTGACTCACTGGCCTGATGACTCCTACTCTCAGCTGTCAACTCATTCTGCACACACCAGAGAGAGGAAACACTTTGTTGGTAAAGTTCCTATCTATCTATCTATCTATCATCTATCTATCTATCTATCTATCTATCTATCTATCTATCTATCATCTATCATTTATCTGTCTATCTAACTAAATCAAGAAACACATGATTCAAAATTAAAATGGGGAGTTCACAATTGTGGCTCAGTGGTAATGAACCTGACTAGTATCCATGAGGATGCAGGTTTGATTCCTGGCCTCACTCAGTAGGTTAAGGATGTGGCCCTAAAAGACAAAAACAACAAAAAGAACCAAAATGTACAAAAGGATATGCAGAGAAATCTTCCTTTTCATCTGTCTTCTCAGCCACTCAATTTTCCTCACCAGAAACAGCTAATGTACCAGTTTTTGGTTTTGTTTTTTTGGCCACATCCATGGCACGTGGAAGTTCTTGGGCCAGGGATCGAACCTGTGCCAGAGATCACACCCACGCCACTGCCATGACAGCCATGGATCCTTAATCTATTGAGCCATCAGGGAACTCCTGTATCACGTTTTTTAAATTTACTTTTATGGCCACACTCACAGCAAATGGGAGTTCCTGGGCCAGGGATTGAATTCAAGCTGCAGCTACAGCAACGCTGGATCCTTTAACCCACCGTGTTGGGGCAGGATTTGAACCTATGCCTCCTCAGAGACCAGAACTGATGTAGTCAGGTTCTTAAACCAACTGGCCCCAGTTGGAACTCCTCCCGTACTTGTTTTAAAATAATTCTTCCAGAGGTGTTCTAGGAACATATGAATATGCAGATGTGTGCCTATTTTTTCTCTTCCTGCTGGGTTTCACACAGATGGAAGCCTGTGATAAGCACGGTGTGCCCTGCCTTTCTCAGTTACCAGCTCTTGGAGACGGTCCCTCTTTGTCCATGAAGAGTCCCTGCCCCCTCTCCCAGGCCCCTTTTAAAAAGTGAGTTTTCCATTGTGTGTGAACGTACCATTTATTTAGTTGGTTCCTTATGGATGGAGGTTTAGATTGTCTCCAAACTTTTGAAGGACTTCAGTTTATTTATTTATTTTAACTATTTATTTATTTATCTTTTTAGGGCCGCACCTGTGGCATGTGGAAGTTTCCAGGCTAGGGGTTGAATTGGAGCTGCAGCTGCTGGCCTATGCCACAGCCGCAGCAAGGCCAGATTCAAGCCTTGTCCGTGACCTGCACCGCAGCTCACGGCACCGCTGGATTCTTAACCCACTGAGCAAGGCCAGGGATCTAACCCGAGTCCTCGTGGATACTAGCTGGGTTTGTTACACTGCTGAGCCACAGTGGGAACTCCAAGAGACTTCTTAAAATGCAGCAGTGATTATCGTGCTTTCCCATTTCTCCGAGGATAAAATACCAGATCAGCGAGGCCCCCAGCCCATCTGGGGATTTCTTCTTCCCATTCCGAGTTGCAAACCCCGGGGCCTTCCTTCAGTCTTTCCTGCTGCACCTCCCACACACACACCTCAGGGTTTGTACACGCTGCTTCCTTCGCTTGGAATGTTCCCCACTTCGCCTAGTTAAGCCCCTCCTCGGGGAAGCCTCTGACGATCCCCACAGCTGGCCACAGCATCCTGTGGTTCTGCCTTAAATCTCTTTCATTTATTTATTTTTATTTTTATGGCCACACCTGTAGCATATGGACGTTCCTGGGCTAGGGGTGAGATCGGAGCTGCCACTGAGGCCTATGCCACGGCCACGGCAACATCAGATCCAAGCCACATCTGCAAACTACACCACAGCTTTTGGCAACTTGTGGCAATGCCGGATCCTTAACCCGCTGAGCAGGGCTTAACCTGCACCCTTACGGAGACAGCATAGGGTCCTTAACCCACTGAGCACAACGGGAACTCCTCTTACCTCCTCTTACTATTCTGTTTCGAGTGACTATCTGAGCCATGTCTGTAGCCCCCACTGGACTAGAAGGACCAAGCTAGTAAGCTTCCTGCTTTATGCTCCCCAAGCCCCAGGATCCAGTTCCCTGGAACATGAAAGCAATAGCTAACCTTGACCGGGCACTTACTGTGTGCCAGCCCCTGCATAAGCACTTTACATGCAGTAATTTATTTAATCAACATGGAAACCTATGAGGTAGGTTCATAATCAACTCCATTTTACAGATAGGAAACTGAGACTCAGATGGGTGAAGCAAGACCCCTAAGATCACTACCAACTATTTTTTTTTTTAATTTTTTGTCTTTTTAGGGCTGCACCCGTGGCATATGGAGGTTCCCAGCTGAGTCAGATCTGTAGCTGCCAGCCTACACCACAGCCACAGCAACGCCAGATCCTTAACCCTCTGAGCAAAGCCATAGATTGAACCTGAATCCTCATTGATACTAGCCGGATTTTTAACCTGCTGAGCCACAATAGGAACTCCCCTGCATGTACTATTTATAAATTCTCCTTCCACATGGGGCCAGGGGTCGAACTGTGTCCTCGTGGATGCTAGTCAGATTCATTTCCATTGAGCCACGATGGGAACTCCAAATCTCACTACCAACTCTGACCTTGTATGCCTGCTGGCCTCTGCCTGTGCGGTGCAATACGTATTTGCTGAATGAGTGATTAATGAATGAGAGACTGAAAAACAAAGTGTACTGCCATTTTACAGATGGAAAAGCTGAGGCGCCGCTAGAGAAGAGCAACTTGAGCAGGTCATTCAGTGAGGCAAGAGGTGGACCAGTCTTGGCTGTGCAGGCGCCTAAAGGTGAGGCTGGATTCTTTCCACTGTCCCATGTGCTTCCCAACCAGGAGCCTGGGCCCCAGAGTCAGCCTGGCTCAGCCCAGAGCTCATTGCCTGTGGCCTCCTTCCCCACACTCTCCCTAGAGCTTTCCGAAGCCTGCCCTTGGGAAGCTCTCCCCAGAAGACCAGCAGGCAGCTCCTGAATGCCCCAGCCCTTCTCTGACACCCTAGAGCATCGAGCTGCCAGCACAGCCCACGGGTGGGGCCACATCCCCACCCCCACCTTTTCAGCTCTTCCAATGATTCTTGCTCTCCCTTCAACGCCACCGTCTCAGTGCGATTCTGGGAGCTCCCTCCTCAGACTTATCCTCCCAAAGAAGTTTCCTCTGTGTTCAGTACAAAGGTGTCTTAGCAACGTCTTGCAGCCCATCTCCTCATAGAAGGTATTTCTCTAATGATCAAAGGTCTATTTTTATAAACTTTTTCCTTCTCAGGGTTGCAAGAATAACATTTCTGCCCATTGAGGTACAGCGAGTGATTCACTGATCTTCAACAGAACCACAGGCGGTGGGTATAACTTACCCCATTTCACAGATGAGGGACTGCAGGGAGAACTCTGGCTGTGTGGGCGCGGCAATGTGTCCAGCCTCAGAGGTGAATCCTGATTGGTCTAAACCAAGCCTGATGCGCTCACTCCCCTTTGCCAGTGATTAGTGTAGGGGTGGGCATGTGACTTAGCTCTAGCCAATGAGATGTAAGGAAATTTTTCTGTCCTCCATAGAAGAGACAGGCTAACTACTCAAGTAGAAAGGAGTGTTTTTTTTTCTTTTTTTCCTTTTTTGAATAGCTCATTTTAGCTTTGGATACTGTATGTGAGAACTTGATGCCAGAGCTGTGGCAACCATCTTGTGACATAAGGCAATAAGCTTGACAGAGAAGAGTCAAAATGCTCAGAATGGCAATGTGGAGAGCCCAGCTCCTTTTTGACTTGGTTGAACCAGTGGTCCCACCCTGGGGCACCTCCCTCCGTGGTTTCATTAAATAAACCCTAATCACCTTACGCCTGAGCCACCACTGATCTGGTTTTCTGTAACTGGAAGCTGCAAGCATTCTTTACTGATAACAGTGCGGAGGCTCTGGCTTACCCCCCTGACAGTGCCTATGCTGCCTTAAGATGAGCCGCAGGAACTGCAGGCACAAGTAGTGGGTGGGGGTGGAGGAGAAGTGAGTAAGCCGAGCCGGCGCTCCAAGTCCCGCTCCACCACTAATCCTGCTCGGTGTGGTCCAGGCCCAAGTCACTTCCCCTCTAGCCCTTCTGTCTTCTCCCTGGTAAAGTGCAGGTTCAGTTCCATCAGGGGCATCTCCTAAGCATGACTCAACAAGCACCCCCAGAGCCACAAGGAACTGCTTGAGCTTTTACTGATGACAGTGATGAGTGGAGAGGGTCCAAGCTGAGCTCAGTGGTGAGTGTTTGGAGGTGACTCAGTGAGGAATCAGAGGGCCTTGGAGTCTTTATTCATTCCTCTTCCTCATTTGTCAGCAATCCTTCATTGTGCCCCAGTTTCAGTGTGTATTTTTAGTAGGAATAAACTTGAACAGCACAAGATGACACAATTCCTTCAGGAGTTTCAGTATCACCTGCTGGAGAGCAAGGACAGGTGGAGGCAGTGAGACCCCCTGACCCAGCGGGTCAGGGAGGTGGCTGTCTGGGGAAAAAAATTAATTGACCATAAAAACAAACAGAGGAAAAATCTCCATTGGTTGCAAGCCTGGGGTGAGGTGAGTGCATTCGGCCTGGGATCCAGAATCAATACCTTCAAGATCGTCAGCCTCTAGCTAGAGAAGCTGACCTTTCTTTCTTTTTTTCCACGGCCGCACCGGCGGCATACAGAAGTTCCTGGGCTAGGGGTCGAAATCGGAGCTGCAGCTGCCGACCTATGCTGCAGCCACAGCAACGTGGTGTGGCTTGTGGAAATGCTGGATACTTCATCCACTGAGCGAGGCCAGGGATCGAACCTGCATCCTCACAGACACTGTCTCAGGTGCTTAACCCACTGAGCCACAAGGGGAACTCCCCAACCTGTTGTTTGAAACCCTGTTTGGCTTCTGTTTTGCTGAGCCCTTTGAAAGAGCATATTGGGGAGTGGGCAGCCAGGGGGAGTTTAAGTCCTCTGCCTAAATAGGAAAGGAGAACCTAGGGTTTCCGGTGGCCACATAGGAGGTGGGGTGTCACAGCCACTGCTGTGATCCGCGCGGACCCGCTAACAGAGCCGGCTCGCCCCAGCCCTTCCCGCTGTGGGTGAGAACGGGCCACCGCTCACAGAGACCCAGGGGTCCCCCTGCTCGCCCTCAGCCAACTGATGACCGATACAGGGTCTAAAAAGGCCACCCCCTTTGGCTCGAAGTGCGATAAATCTGAAAAGCATCGCACTCCAGAGCTCCCCATAGGGCTGGGCTGAGGCTAAGCTTCCATGGAGCCCGCATCCCTGCTTCGCCTCTTCCTCTGCCTTATCCTGCTCCCTCCACTCCCTTTTAAGTTCCTTCTGAGAGCACACCCTCAGTAGTTCGTTGACACAAGAATCTCTGTCTCAGACGCTACTTCTCTGGAAACGGACCTACCATCGTGGAAATGAAGAGGAGAGAGGGAACACTGGGCTGGATGAGGCCCCTGCAGAAAGGACAAAATGTTGTGCTATTTGAACTGCTACTTATGATATGGACTGATCGCGGCAAGTTTTTAAATCTCTAGAGGTGATGTAACCTCTTAGCCATCTCTTCCAATCTTAAATACAACACGGAAATGCCTTGCCTTGCAAGTATAGATTTGTGTGTGTGTGTGTGTGTGTGTGTGTGTGTGTGTGTGTGTAAACATGGGGAAAAGGATTGAGTTTCCCAATTGGACTGACCCAAAACAAACACACAAACATGCAGGACATTGAGACAATCCATAAATGGAATTAACTCGTCAGAAACAGGAGCTGGAAGTGGACACGAGGATGTAATCCCTTTAAGAGCTTCCATAAGTGTTGGGGGAGGCTTGGGACTTTCTTAGGGAATAGAATGGGGATTGGAATCAGACTTATCTAGATCTGAAGGAGTATAAGGACCCCAGCTAGGTGGAGGACACCACCAGATATATACTTAACAGCAAAGTTGGGTGCCCAGTTAAAAAATACACTTCCCAGACTATGGGGAGGCCACTGAAACATAAATATAAGGTTTTGAGAATAATGTCTCAGAAGCCTCCTTCAGAACACAGCATGGACCCTTTTTTGTCTTTTTCTTTTCTCCTCTTTCCTGCCTGGAATATAGATGTGATGGCTGGAGCTCCTGCATCTGCCTGCATCTTGAGGATGAGAACCAGACAAGGAGGATGACAGAGCAGAAAAATCCAAGGACCCCGAGTCTCTAAAGACCTCATAGGGATGCCACACCAGCCTCTTTTGGTTTTCGCTGAAGCTGGATCTTTAGTCTTTGTAGCTGTACCCAATTCCCGATGAATGTAGGCTTTCATGAGCAGAACCTTTACCAAATACTCCTTTTTTTCCCTGGGATTATCATTATTACTTATTACCATGATTTCCATGGAAACAGCTTTGGGAAGCAGCCTAGTGATGGGGAAGGGTGTGGGCTGTAAAGTCAGGCTGAGCTGGTTTGGATCTCAGGTCTCCCATTTTCCACCCGTGTGACTTTTGACAAGTCAGTTTCCTGGATGGTCATCATCCTCTGTAAAATGGATATAATAGAATTCTCGTATGTCCTTAGATTCCTTTTCATTAAATGAAATTACAGGTTTTCTGTGGGCATGACAGGCATAGGTAGATAGATAGATATAGATAGATAGATAGATAGATAGATAGCCTACCTTATGGGCTGGCATAGAGTAGGTATTCTAAAAATGTTAGGTACCTTGACTCCATCATAAGCCCTTCCATTAATCTGCCTTGATGAAGTTTGAATGAAACAGACTGAGCATGGTAAATGAAAAGCAATCGTCCAGACCATTTTGGTGGTGGTTGGGGGCTGAGAGCTGGGGAGCTGAGTGGTTTTTAAGACCCTTTCGGACTTCATGTGACGAGCACCAGTGCTGTGGGGGTGGAGGAGGGGGCGAGGATGGCAGGCTGATTTTCTTGCTCTGTAATTATAAATGTGCATTCTCGGTTTGCTTGTTCAGCAGCTGATGTTAAAGGAGCCACAGGAACTGGAGAATTCTCCCTCTTCGCTCCAGATGGTCTGGTCACAAACACCTGCCCCTCAGCTCAAGACCCCCTGAGTGTGCTCATGTAAGGTGGGGAGTCACCCTTCTCCAGAGACTACGGGTGGGGAAGCTCATGGTTGTAGCCACCCTAGGATTTCGCTTGCACTAGCCAAGAGTCACATGGGCTCGTGTTTTCTTCCATCTTGAATTAGTAACAGCAGGGCGGGGCCATGTCAAATCCTTGTATTA
Organism: Catagonus wagneri; assembly: GCA_004024745.2. Taxonomy (NCBI): domain Eukaryota; kingdom Metazoa; phylum Chordata; class Mammalia; order Artiodactyla; family Tayassuidae; genus Catagonus; species Catagonus wagneri. The sequence goes on from PVHT021183646.1 coordinate 8,756,647, forward strand.
TAATCAGAGCGATAGCTTACATGATGCCCCTTTGCCTTTGGGTCAATCGAGGGAGACAGAGCCGGCAAGTGACTTGCTCAGTTGAGGCTGCAGCCGGCCCCCAGCCTCTGTGCCAGCCTCTCCCAGAGCTAGAAGGGGGCCCTCTGGAAAGCACCCTTTATTTGACGCATGTGAAGCCTTAATTGAATGAACCTCCCTCCTCCTCCACGCTCAGTCATAAACTCAGCAAAAAGGTCAGGACTAGCAGATCACCCTTGACATTTCCTTAGGCATCTTCACATGGCAGCCCCATGGACCGTCTCTAACGGGACCAGAACAACCTGTTTTCTAATTCTGGCTCTGATTCCCCTGGCTCCTCACCTCTGCCCAAAGAGAGGACCTGGTGTGTGTGTGTTTGTGTGTGTGTGGAACATGAAAAAAGCGCATCTGGAAACACTGGATTCCAGCTCCAGGGACCGGAGGTGATGGGGAGAAAGGTGGGGAGCCGTGCTCGCTCTGGGGGAGGGTTACTCAGTTGGGGGAGGGGCTGTGGCCTCGGCATTGGCAGTTCTCTGCTGTGTGGCTCTGTCCCGTGGTTGCTCCCACCCACTGGATGCCAGTAGCGCCTCCATCAGGGAACAACAAAAAACATCCCCACGAATTTCTGAACGTGCCCTTGGGTGGGCTTGGGGCAGAGGACCAGCAACCTGGTCGTGGGGTGTCATGAGTAGAACAGCCGTAATTCTCTCCCCCCCACCTCGCCCCCCCATCCCCTGTCCCTCCCTCCCTCTCCTCTCCCTTCTCACTGACCGCCCACCGTAACTCCAGCCCACTGGGGATGTCTGCTGTCACCCACACAAATAAGAAAAAGAAATACTTATTTTACTTTCCAAAGGCTAATTTGTAGTTATTGGTGGTGCCGTTTTTACAATATTTTGGTGTTAAAAATTCTTTGTACTCCAGAAAAACTGTTCAGAGCGTTGACAAACGCACTTGCTTCCCTGGCACAGGTCCGCACACATTCTGTTTTGGTCTTTGGTCCACGCATTATTCATCACAAGGAAAATCATTTCTCCGCTGGCATTTGGGGTGGGAATTAGGGCCCCTAAACAAAATAACTTGGGCAGTCAACTTGAAGGAAATAGCCCTCAGTGTGTGGTGTAAATCAAATGCTGGGTTCAAGGTCCTTATTACAAGAGCGGTTCTCAAACTTGATCAGAATCACCCAGAGGCGTTGTTACAAGTGCATATGGCGCCCCCGCCCCGCAGTGTCTGACTTAGTAGGTCTGTGAGTTTGAATTTCTAATAAGCTTCCACGTCACACTGATGCTGCTGTGACCACAACATCCTCGTGGTTACTTCACTCCGCTCATTACAAAGTCTCTTTCCTGCCAATAATTTAAAAAACCAGGTACTTCATTGCAATAACAGGCTCATTCATTTGTTCCACAAAGAATTACGGAGCAGATACTGAGTGCCAAGGTCTAGGCACCGGGGACTCGCAGTGGAGGAAAGCCAGCCTTTGACGTCAGCCGGGAAGTTAGCATCCCTGTACCATCGATAGAAAAGACAAAGTCATAGGCAGTGATACATGCTGCCAGCAGAAGCAAAGCAGAACAAGGGGACGGAGACGGATGGGAAATGCTGCTTTAGAAGGGCTCAACAGTGAAGGATGATTTTAAAGGTTGATGTTTGCAAAGACTCAAGTGAAAAGACCGTGAGCAGTGCAGACATCTGGGGAAGAATATTCGAGGCAGAGAGAACAGCAAGTGCCAAGTTCCGAGGGGCAGGGACAGATCTGGTGTGTTTGGGGACCTTCAGGACATCTGTAGGGTTGGAAGAGAGGGAGCAAGGGCTGGGGCGGGAAGAGAAGGCAGCGAGGTGGGCAGGGCTCAGCACGTGGAGGATCTTCTAGAACAGCAAGGGTTGGGGATCTAGCTGAAGGAGAAGGGGATCTGTCAATGAGCGTGACACGGTCTGATTTCTGCTTTCAAAGGAACTCTCTGGCTGCTGTCAAGGACAGGAAGGGGAGGGCCGAGGCTGGAGGCAGGGACCAGGTAGGGGGCAAGAAATGACAGTGGCTAAATTAGGACAGGTGGAGGCCAGTGATAACTGGACAGATTTAGGTAGGATTTAAGTGCACAGAACCAGGAGGGTTTACTGACCACCTGGATGTAGGCAGTAAGGGCCAGATGGAATCAAGGTCCCCCTGCAGGTTTCTAGCATAAGCAGCCAGGTGCCTCTTCAGCAATTCTTAGGTGCTGGGTTTGGTCCCTGGATCAGCCAGCAGGGAGACAGAGGGAGAAAAACACGATGTCTGCCCTCCTCATCTCACATCTAGTGAAATACTCAATAAAGGTTCACGGAGGGTCTGGGTAAGATGATTCTCCAGAGCAGGGCCACTCCCTTGTGGACCACCTTTGGTCAGTTTATCTGATTAGAAATACCCCTTCTGGGGCTCTGCAGGTTTAACAGATGCTGGGGAGATGCTGCCTTGGCATCAGATACTCGGCTGGCTGGACATAACTTGTAGGCTGGAGACATCTAGTTTATAAACTCGCTCCAATCAGAGCGAACCAAAGCAATGAGTTGAGAAGAATCAGAACAGCAGGCCAGATGAACTCCATATAGTCTTGCTAAAACACCCCAGTGTCTATAGAACTAATTTTAGCTATTATATCATAAGTACGGTGTGCTAACAGATTAGTGCCGTTCTAGCCGTGGGTGACCAGAAGCACTGTTGTAGTCTTTTTTTTTTTTTTTTTGATAGGCAAGAAATAGCTTTATTAAGATAGGACGCTTGTGAGAGATGCAAGCGGGTGGGCAAGGAGGCTCTTGTTTCAGTCATTTTAAAAACTGATTTATTTATTTAAAAATTTTATAAATCTAAAGTATAGCTGATTTACAATGTTCCGTCAATTTCTGCTGTACAGCAAAGTGACCTAGTCATATATATATATATATATATATATATATACACATATACACATTCTTTTTCTCGTATTATCTTCCATCATGTTCTATCACAAGTGACTGGATACTTTTCCCTGTGCTGTACAGTAGGACCTCATTGCTCACGCATTCCAAATGTAATAGTTTGCATCTACTAACCCCAAACTCCCAGCCCACCCCACTCCCCCGCCCCCGCCCCGGCAACCCAGAGTCTGCTCTCCATGTCTGTGAGTCTGCTTCTGTTCTGCAGATAGGTTCATTTGTGCCATATTTTAGATTCCACAAATAAGTGACCGTTGTAGTCTTGATTATTCATCATTTGCTAGCTAGCAGGAGAGAGGATGAGGCTCTCAGATTTTCTTGGCTTTATTTCTAATAGTCAATTATTCCTATGTAATTCAGTGTCCGATGGAGCCTTCCTACCCCTTGAAAGCCTCAAATACATTAGTATTGACCTCCACTCCCATGTCCCGTGGACATCTAAATCAAAATTTCTGTGAATATGGGGAAGAGGCAAGGCCTCTTATTATCAAAGTCACCACTATCTCCAGACTATTGCTTTCCCCAGCATTGTCTTGGGCCCACACCAAACTGATGAGACAGGAAGCTCATGTCCATCCTTATCCTTATTTTCTCCTGTAACCTGATTATAAGCAAGGGTCCCATGTGGGTCAGTCTTTGGATGGAGTTATATTCAGGATGCACAGTTCAGCAAAAAAAAAAGGCAATTAAAAAGTACTTCCAATCTTTATTTTTATCTTATAATAACAAAGCAGTGAGAATGAGCATCAGTTTTTCACTCCAAGGTAACAGGCACTTCACCACAGGGGCTGGATTCTCTTATTTCTCCCATTTTCCAGATGAATAAACTCCAGCTGGGAGAGCAAAGGCTACACATCGAATCAGTGCCAAGGCCCGGACTGATTCTCAGGCCCACTTGATCCCAAGGCCAGGCCCTTGGCTGCAAAGAGAGCCAGCATCATCCTGGGGTACCAGCAGCCTCTGAGTATTGACAGGGGTCACTCTTTATGGACAGTCGTCTCCCAGGATGGGAGTGGGGTGGGGCACAGTCTTGTCCTCTCTCCCTTCCCCTCTTTTCCTCACCCCAACTCTCTCTGCACAAGGTCACAAGCGACAGAAGCCTCCCTCAGGCTGTGCTCAGCCCCCGGTGGGTCTCATCCATGGAGTTGGGTTTAATAGCCTTTGCGGATCCCAAGCCTCAGCTTTGGAACCCCTCCCCCAGCTTTCCTTGTCTGGATGGGACCAAGCAAGGTGGAGATGGCAGGGGCAGGGGAGGGGGGGGGACACTCTTCTGCAATGAGAGAGGGGACTGCACCTCCCCAACCCTGCTTTGGCATTTTATGTGCTGGGAATGAGAAACCCAGCGTTGCTATGGAAACTGCCATCCCCTGCTCCCTCTATCATTTTCTGTGGGCAGTTCCTGTGCAAGGTAGACGTGTAGGGGCACCCCAGCTGCACAGGGCGTTGGAACAGGGGACCGTCTCCGGGGGTGGGGATGCAGGGATGGATGGGAGCTGAGAGAGGGGCCCCAGGGCCTCTGACTTGAGCGCAGCACGGGGGGCAGCCACGGAGCTCAGGCCGCCTCTCTGGAGTGAGCCTGGTAGTGGTCACTCCCACTTGAAAGGCGAAGAAGAGTTTGCAAAGTGCAGTCAGGTGGGCTGTTCCGAAAGAACTCGGGCCCTGCCACTGCAGGGACTCAGGCCTGTCCACCAGCATCGCTGGCTTCCCACGCCTCCGTTTCTCCATATCTAGATGTGCAACCTTGTAAGCGGTCACGTGGGACCGTGACTCCGTTCCCGTCCCCTGCCTGGTGGCTACTTCAGGGGCAGCAAGCATCCAGTTAAAAGGAGGGGTGTGTGTGTGTGTGTGTGTGTGTGTGTGTCCCTTCCCCCCTTCCCCATGTCGCCGGATCACACTCAGGCAGGCAGGATGAGCCCATTTTATAGACGAAGAGACTGAGGCTCAGACAGGGGAAGGAAGGGGCTCACAGTCCACAGTCAGAGCAGGACCAGGGACTGAACCAGGAGCCTTGAGCTCACCCCGCTTCCCAGCAGCCCCTCTCGCTCTTGCCTGAGTTGGCCTTAATTGCCAGGCACGTGACCTCCAGGCCTCCCTCCCTCTGAGCCACGTGCCAGCCCTGATGCCTCTTGATGCCGTTAAGGGGTGGAGGGGGGAACAGGCCTATGGCAGGAACACCTCTCGTTTGACTTTTAATATTAAAATAGAATCAAGCGCTGTGCCTTTTCTGTAGGAAATGAAAGACGGGGCTGGGGGAGAAAAACGACCCTCCAGAACCCAAGCACGACTTCCGGTGCCAGCATACCTCTCAGCTTCTGGAAAGGAAATAGTTCCTTCCAGGGGATTTGTTATAGCTCTTTCTGGGGCAGAAGAAGGTGGAAAACTAATTTTAACTCCTCAGGGATTTTTTTTTTTTTTTTTAGCTTTTATGTTTTTCAGATCAGGGGTAGGGCGTCACGTGTGCCCTGAGCTGGAGGGAGAACTGAAGCAGCCAGGTCCTGCCAGTCTCGGTGGATAGGGATGCCAACGCGGTCAAGGTCCTGTTGACGTTCCCCTTCCCCAGAAAAGCTCCCGCTCCTCCCTACCCCCCAAATGCAAGGAAAGTGTCACCCTGAGAGTTAAGAGACTGAAGTCAGATGTGTGAGCCAATGCGTGAGACCGGGACTGGCTGTGTGGCCTTGGGCAAGTCGCTTCCCCTCTCTGGGCCTCAGGGACCTCCTTGCTTACACGGGGGCAATAACTGCTGTCTCGCCCATTTTCCAGGGTGGCTGTGAAGGCCCAAAGCAGTGCTGGGCTGATTTCTGGGTCCCGGCATTTAGACGGACATAACAAAGCTGGCGAAGTTCCCATAAGGGATCAGAATGGCGCGTGGACACTCTAGTCCACCCGCTGGAGCACGAGGTCAGAGATCAGGCTCTGTCTTGTGCCCGGCCTGATGCCTGGCCCATGGAGGCTCCTTAACGCACATTCGTGAATGATAAACCCGTGCGAGTTCCCACTGGGAATGGGGATTAAGATTAACCCGGAGAAGAGGTGCGTGGGAAATTGGTTAATTGATCTCCAAGCAGCAGAATGGCTGTGACAGGCCGGGAGAAGGCATGGTTAGAGACAGGTCCTGGGGACAACGAGTAGACCCTGGAAGAGGACAGATTTCAATCCCATACGAGGGCCATGGGCCTTGGAGTAGGGGACGTGACCTTGCATTAAGCATTTGCAATCTGTCTGGGTTCTGAAGAGAAACAGCTACATTTGCTGAAGTCCTTGCCGAGCGATTGTAAAGATTAGGGTGAGGACACAGGGTCTGGAGCCAGATGGCCTGAGCTGGAATCTTGGCTCTGCCGCAAACCAGCTGTGAGGTCCTGGGAGAGTCCCTTCCCATCTCCCAGTCTCGGTTTCCTCATCTGTAAACCGGGGATAACGATGTTACCGGAATCAGGAGTAGCAATATAAGGATTACCGTAAATACACAGATATACACACACCAGTCCCAAAGAGAGCCTGGCAAAGAGTAAATATTGAGCAAGTGCTGCGTGAATGGTGGCCTTTACTGCTACTTTCCCCTGGTCCCCAGCAACTTGCTTTCGCTTAATCTTCACAACGCCGTTATTATCCCCATGTTTCAGGGGGGGGAAACCGAGGCTCACGTAGATGCAGCAATGTGCCCGTGGTCACCTGTCTTAAAAGTGGCATTCCCAGAACTTGAGCCCAGCTCTGCCCACTCGAAAGAAAGCCTGCAGTGATTCATCTTATCATTCCCATGCCAGTCCCCGGGCGATGGGAGACCCCCTCCATGTCCCCACTTCCCAGCCCAGGAGGCAGAGGTCCCGAAGCAGCAAGGTCACGACTCAACAGCTCAGAGGCATCCAGAAGCAGAGCTCAGGTTTGCTTCCAAAGCCCACAGGCTTGTTTGCCACCACATACACCTTCCAACCACGGCTGCCACTGAGGCCGGAACAGGCTGCTTGGGGAGGACCGAGTCGCCGCGTTGCTGGGTCTGGGCCAGGACAGGTGTGATAAACTCTCCAGGGGGATTCCGCGGTGGCACAGGGCTCTGCCCTGAGGTCAGGTGATCACGAGAGACGATGAACGCTGATGCGCTTGAGAAGGTGACAATGCGACACACAGGAGTGAGAAAGCACGGTGCCCTTGCTCTTGCTCTCACTGCCACCTGGGGCCAGAAGAGCCCAGGGTCACGCTGTTGGGGAACAGGACGTCCGACGCGCAGGGTCTGGATAATCCCACCCCTAAAGCCCCGTGTCTCTCCGTCTGTTTCTGTCCCTCCCCCTCCATTCTCGCCCCTCCCTCCGTCTCCCATCCTCCTTCTCTCCCTCTCGAGAAAACGACTCATGCTTCACTTGCCAGCAGCGCTCGACCAAGATGAGTAACTAACCCTCCATCTTTCTTATCTAGTCCTCTCAGATTTGATTACTTTCGGCCGAGGGCATAGACAGAGACATGTGATAACCAGCGTAAGTTACAGAGTTTAACTGAATTTCTCTGCCTGCAAACGTGTAGTCTTCCAAAGGTCGTCTTAGAAAAGGCATTACTGGATCAATGCAGTGCCACGTCAATTTGATTGCCTTGTCAACGTAAGAAACCAGAGCAAAAATAGATAATCTAAGAGTTATTTACTCGTCCGTGTCAGGAGTGAGCTATTTATCTTTTCTGGAATTGAGTTAAAACTGCCCCCAAGGCATTTTAGGCAAGGATCCTGATATAAAGGATGGAATAAGAGATAATACCAGAAAGCTGTGCTGGCTCGAGGGCTTCTTAAATAGAGATTCGATGAGCTGGACGAGTCTGGAGATACCTGGCTTTCATCGAGACAAATACTGTATCTATTCATTCTTTCTTCTTCTCATTCATTCAGGATCGAGGGTTTATTCCAGGCCCTGAGAATACAAAGGAGACAAAGATAGACACGCGTGGGCCATGGGGACACCGCCCTGTTCTGGAACTCTGGGTCCAGGGGAGGACAAGGCAGGTGACCCGGGCAGTTAGGTTGCCGTGTGCAGACTGTGATGACAGGAGCCTATGGGGACCACGGTGGCCTAGCACTGGGCAAAGCACTGGAGAAGTGGACATTGACCCAGAATGTCCCCTGGCTTAGAGTCAAAGTGACTGACGGTGCATAGAGTTCAAATGCGCCTTGAGGGCACAGCCCTCGGACTGGGCCAGAACTAGGGTGGGCTTTAAAGATGGAAAGGGGTGGGAGTTCCCGTCGCGGCTCAGTGGTTAATAAATCCGACTAGGAACCACGAGATTGCGGGTTCGATTCCTGGCCTTGCTCAGTGGGTTAAGGATCCGGCGTTGTAGGTAGTGTACGTTGCAGATGCAGCTCGGATCCCGCGTTGCTGTGGCTGTGGCGTAGGCCGGCGGCTACAGCTCCGATTGGACCCCTGGCCTGGTAACCTCCATATGCCGCGGGTGTGGCCCTAAAAAGACAAAAAAAAAGTTGGAAAGGGGAGACCATTTGGGGAGTAGACTGTGTTAGCAAAGCCACGGAGGTGGACACATGCAGAGCGTTTTATGGGGCTGCAAGAATGCTGGGGTGATTCTAGCAGAAGTTCATTTCCGGGAGTAGCGAGAAAGGGGCTGGTGCAGATGTAGGGAGCATTGATGGGGGGGCGCTTCTGAGATGGGAGCTGCGCCGGCAGAGAGACTGCAAAGGCTGGTTCCAGCTGGGGAAACGTAAGCCTGGCCAGCTGGGAGGCTCGCCCCTGCTCGCCATCTGTTGAAGAAGGGTCTCACATAAGTGCTTCCTGTGGGGAGATGGCATCTGGGAGGCAGAGAGCACCCCTCTGGGGAAAGAGGCATGACTGGGTCCAATCATGATTTATTCAGCAGCAACAGACACCTGCAGCCTGGGGCCAGCGCTGGCCTTGGTCCTTCTCCAGGGCTCATTCTGGGGGCACACACCTGTCTCTTTGGGTGACCAGGGCATGGAGGGTGGGAGGCAGAGGCCAGCCGAGACAGTGCAGTGGTGAGGGGGCAAGGAGAAAGAGGAGTGTCCAGCTCACCTGATGGTGAGCCCTGCCTGCTGCAAGGGTCCCCATTCTAGTTCTGTCCCCTAGGAGTTCTTCTAAGCTCGCAACAAGAGGCACCATTCCTAGTAACCCCAGTAATATCTACTAGTAATCCTAGATGGAACTCACCACTGCCAGCACCCTGCAGACCCCATTCATGTCATATGTGTGTGCTTGTGCCTGCACGTGTGTGCATACAAGCACGTGTCATGTGCTCGCAAACTACAGGTGTGCCAGGTTTTCATAAACCCGAGCCAGGAGTTCCCACTGTGGCACAGCGGGTTAAGGACTGGGTGTGGCCACAGCTGTGGCATAGCCTGCAGCTGCGGCTTGGATTCGGTCCCTGCCCTGGGAAAATACATTGCCTTGGATGAGGCCAAAAAAGAAAATGCAAGTTAGCATTATGTTAACATAAACTGAGTAATGGTAAATTGTCACTAATAAAAACTAGCTAGCATGGGCCCACCATGCTGTCCTTTTCTAGAACCTGCTTGTATCTACCTATGTTTTCTTCATTGGTCTCACCGTAATCCTGAGTGGTCGAAAGGGCAGGAAGTAGGTAACCTAGAGAGAGTTCTTCCAGCCAGTTAATGACTGAACGAGGAGGAGCCAGTTTGCCTTGACCCCGAGCTCGTGGCATAGTTTGAAGAGACAGAGCTCTCCCATGATCTGTCTTTAGAGGCATGGAGTGTACTTCTTCAGGCCATCCTAGCGGGTTTGTTTTTTCTTTTCTTTTTACAGCTGCACCTGTGGCTTATGAAAGTTCCCAGGCTAGATGTCGAATTAGAGCTACAGCAGCTGGTCTACATCACAGCCACAGCAACGCCAGATCCCAGCCGTGTCTGCGACCTACACCACGGCTCTTGGCAACACCGGATCCTTAATCCACCCAGCGAGGCCAGGGATCAAACCCGCATCCTTGCGAACACCGTGTCGGGTTTTTTCACCTGCTGAGCCACAGTGGGAACTCCATCCTAGCAGCTTTTAAACACTACTTATTTAATGATCATTCTGTTTAAAAATTGTTTTTTTTGGCTAACAGTTTAATAGTGATTCAGAAGCTGGTCAGTGTTAAGATTAGCCACCCAATGTTGGTATTAGCCAAAGGCTGAATTTTCACCATCGTAACAAAATCTAACGCTGTTTGCCTACTATGTCCCACCTTCCTGGGATGTGTGGCTTCAAAGCCTGAGGCTGGTCACAGCCAGGACTCTCCCCAGCCCAGCTGAGCCACTCAGTTTCCCGAATGATGCTAACCTTTTTTTTTTTTTTAATGCAGACCCTAACCTAAGTACTTTGCAGGCAATGATCTCAATGAATCGTGATAACAAACTTATAAAATGGATATCAGTATTATTCCTATTTTGCAGATGAGGAGACTGAGGTTCAGAGAGGCCCAATGACAAACAGTTACACCGGCCAAGAGTGGGCTTTCTGAGAACCATGCCCAGGCTGTCTGTCCCCAGCGTCTGGGAGAGTTACTATTAGGCTCTACTGTCTCCCTCTGCTTCTATTCTCTACGCCCCCCCCCACCCAGGGGGGCTCCTCTTCCACTGCCAGGACCCCAGGTGGGTGGACATGGACTTGGGCGGTGGATGGGGGGGAGGGGGAGCTCTGGCTTGCGGCAATGGCCACCCAAGGCCAAGGCCACTGAGCGATTGACCTCCATGAGGCTCCCCATTGCGGCTGCTCCCTCCAGCTCCTCGTCATAGCCCTTAATTATGAACTGACAGTGGTTCCCAAGCGGAGGTGGGGGGGAGGGAGGGGGAAATGGGTGGCAGAGCGAGCGGCCAGATGGCCCTTCTGGCGAGCGTGGGCTTTATCTGGTCTTTATGTAAGAATTGCTCCGCTTCCCAGATTGCCTTCGAGGCAGACGTTTAAACACTTGTTTTGTGTTTATGATACAGAGGAAGAAATTAAAAGGCCCCCAGGGGAAAACGAGGAAGAAAAAAACCAGGAGTGATTCTGGGGGTTTGTCAGGCAAGATGGTGAGAGAAGCCAGGTCTGGGACTGGTTTCAAGATGACAGCGAGCAGGTGGCTTGCCTGGGCTTGGGCGGTGAGATCCAGGAGTCCATGGTCACGAGCAAGGAGGAGGGTGAGCACCCTTCTGGTGACACAACAGGATGAGAAACTGCCAGTGACTGAGAATCTGCTGTGTACTGAGCAGTACGCTAGCCTTGATGTATGCTCTCAAATTCTCTCTGCATCCTGATTTTTGCTGTTGTTGCTTTTGGCTTCACCTGAGGCAAGTGGAGGTTCCTGGGCCAGGGATCGACAGCAGTGACCCAAGCCACAGCTGTGACAACCCCAGGTCCTTAACCCACTGTGCCACAAGGGAACTCCATCCCTGTTTCACAGATGGGGAGACCGAGGCTTGGGGAGGCTCAGTGACTTGGCCAGCCCTAGGTTTTCTGGCAGCCACACTAACGGACGTTTTCCCCGCCTGGAAGGTCCTCGCGCATTCAGTTCTGCCTCCTGCAGAAACCTCTCCAGACCACCTAGCCTCTCTGCACAGGCCTCTTCTCCCTGAACTTCCTGGCATCCTGAGTTCCAAATGGGATGTCTTCCTGTGTCTGAGCTTCTGCTGCCCTTAGAACTATTCCTAGCCTCCCAGAATATGTTGCCAATGGCCATCACTCCAAGTCACCACCGGGCTTTCAGATTCTAAGATACCCCCACCTCTCTTTGAACACTTGTTTGAACAGGAAGTGAGCCCACCGCATGGCTGGTTGGAATGGGAGGTTGTGTCCGTTTCTGTTGCATCATTTCCTAATGGGCTACACCAAACTTTCTTTTTTCCTGCTACACCCTTTGAGTTGAGCACAGCTGGGTCCACTCTGTTGGCAGAAGCACCATCTGGGAGATAGCCAGGGTATACAGTCACCATCTCTTTTTACAGATGAAACTAAGGTTCGGGATGCCGGGGGTGGGGCTGGTGCCCAAGATCACATAGCGAGTGGGGGACTGAGCTAGCTGGCATCAGACCTGGTTCCTAGCCAGGTGGCCCCCTGCCTTGGCCCAGCCTCAGTTTTGCTCCTCCAGGCAGATTTAAATGCTCCCTTCACGGTCCCCCTGGGCAACCTGCAGGGACTTCCATGAAAGCTGTCCCCACCTGTTTGGGAGTCTGTTTTCACAAGTGACTCAGGAGTTTGGAGGACAGGGGCTTCTTGCACAGGGTCTGGCGCAGAGAGGGCACCAGAACATGTTGGAGGGAAAGATGGGGGATCTGCAGGGGAAGGCAGGGGCCACCACTGTGAGGGTTCCCCCAGACTGCCTGTCATCAGGGTAGAGCCAAAAGGGACAATTTCCTAGTCACCTCTGAGCAGGAAATTGCCTGAATGTAGCTTCATAATCGTGGCAATACTGAGAGTCCACACATATAATCTGCTTCATATAATTGCAGGTGCTTCTTGCTTTTGATTCTCATGATCAGGTAGGCAGGGGCTTGCGTTATCTCAACTTTGTAGAGGATGAAACTGACATTCAACAAAGTCCCGCTGTTAACCAGAGACACCGTGTGAACTAAGATGGCGAGAACTCTGGCATATTCTGCTCACCATTCATTCATTCATTCATTCATTCTTCCCTTAGCGTCTTCACTTACCCTTTCACATTCTCGTGAGCTTCCTGCTTTTCCGTGGACACATCATGCACATGCCTGACTCAGAGCATCTGTGCTTGCTGTTCCCTCTGCCTGGAATGCTCTGCCCACAGAAGTTCACCTGGCTTGTCCCCTTGCCTCATTCTACAGAAATGTACCCTCCTGCATACCTGTCTACAGTGGCTCCTCATCACCGCCTCAATGCCTGGCGCACGTCCTTCTTCAGAGCACTAATCACGATGTGACCTTATTATTATATGATTATTATTTTATTAATGTATTTATTAATTTATTAATCATTATATTGTATCATGTATATATTATAGTTACTATGTTATATCCTGTGTTAACTATTCTCTCCCTCTTCACTCTACATCATCAGCTCATTGAGCGCAGGACCGACACATAGTATGTCTGACACATAGTATGCCTGACACATAGTAGGTGCTTAAAGATATTTGTATTTCCTGAATGGATGAGCACATACTATGTTCTACACTCTGCTCTGGCTACTGAGAACACATGATTAATGCCTTCTGCTCTTAGGGAGCTCACAGTAGGGAGAAAAAAGTGGGTCACCAGGATGGAATGGCAGGCTGACATGGGCTTCCAAGTAATTGTTCTCAGCCATTGTGGCAGAGGCCCCTCCAATACCATCTCTCTCTTTTTTCCTTAATAACAGTAGCCCTAATTTAGCAGGACACAAGTTCACTCAGAATAAAGTGAGTACCTTTCTCAGCCTCCCTTGCAGCCTGATGTGGCCCTATGACACAGTTCTGGCCAATGTTCAGGAAATATCCTTAGAGAAAGAGAACATGCCTTCCTTCACCCCTTTCTTTGCTTATTAGATTGTGAAGTGATGGCTAGGCTTAAGCAGGCACTTTGGACCATGAGGATGAGATTATATCCCAGGGATGAAGAAGTATCAAGTGGAAGAAGCTGGATCTCTGGGCCTGTGGAACATCAGTTCCCTTGCCTCCAGAAATAGTTCACCTGAATGAAAAATAAAATCTCTGGTTCAATCCATCTTTCTCTTTTTTCTCTCCCTTCCTTCCTTCCTTCCTTCCTTCCTTCCTTTCTTCCTTCCTTCCCTCCTTTGTTTTTTTGGGCTGCATCTGTGGCATTTGGAAATTCCCAGGCTAAGGGTTGAATCAGAGCTAAAGCTGCTGGCCTACACCACAGCTCACGGCAACACCAGATCCTTAACCCACTGAGTGAGACCAGGGATCGAACCCTCATTCCCATGGATACTGGTTGGATTTATTACCACTCAGCCACAACAGGAACTCCAGGAAAAGGTCTCTTTATTTTTATTTTTATTTTATTTTTTTATATTTTTGCCTTTATGTAGAGCTGCACCTGTGGCATATGCAGGTTCCCAGGCTAGGGGTCTAAAAGGAGCTGTAGCCGCCGGACTTCGCCACAGCCACAGCAACGCAGGATCCGAGCTGCATCTGCAACCTTCACCACAGCTCATGGCAACACCGGATCCTTAACCCACTGAGCAAGGCCAGGGATCGAACCCACAACCTCATGGTTCTTAGTCGGATTCGTTAACCACTGAGCCACGAAGGGAACTCCGGAAAAGGTTTCTTTAGCACACCTTCATGCACATTCATTATGTGATGAAAGGTCACTGGTATTAGTCAAAGAAGGGTTGGCATGTCTTGTAGCCTCTGAAAACTCTGTAGGACATAAAGCCTCTGCTTAGAATATAATGCTAAGAATATTCTAGAAGACAGTCAGCAACTCACAGGCCTTGTACATTTTCTTCAGAATCGAGCCAGGCTCCCAAGGGAGGGCGGGGTTAAGAGATCACAGGACGTGCTGGGGCAGGGTGAGTGGGAGAAGGAACTGAGAGGCAGAAAGGACACAGATGCTCTTCGGAGGCGTCCTTGATATGAAACAAAAAGTGACCGGGTGGGGAAAAATAAGGATTTCCAGCATGTTCTGTTTGGCTCAGAATAAGCCAGGTTTCTTTCTGGTATTTGCTGGGCCTGTATAGCCCTGCAGACACTGTGGACAAGATTAAGGGTGATAAGACCAAAAGCTCAATGGATCTATTTCAGTTGTCTTTTATTATATAACAAACCATCCCCAACCTGGGGCTCAAAATAACAATGATTTTATGATTTCTCACACTCCTCCCTGGCCCTGTAGGCCAGACAGGGCTCCTCTTTCACATGGACTAGACTAGACAAGTGCCAGGTGCTGGCCAAGAGAGGAAATAGACAGGACACACATGTAGCTTATGGCTGGAAGGTTCTAGAAGGGCATGTCCCACGGCCTCTTATCCTCCATGTGACTTTTCTCACCATCTGGTCTCTCTTTCCCCTAAGACAAACCTGGATTTCCTTGCTGCGTGGTGGCTGGATTCTGACAGAGTGAGAGCAGAAGTTCCAGATCTCTTGAGGCCCAGGCCTGGGAGAGGCACGGCATCACTCGGGCCACATCCTAGTGGGCAAAGCAAATCCCACAGTCCCCCACAGCCCTCGAGACCCCAGTGAGGGGGAAATAAGCTCCCCCTCTCTGTGGAAAGAATCATGGGCGTCCATATTTGCAGAGAGATGTCACAAGACATTGACAGGGATCCCGGACCCAGATGGAAAGTGAGATAAGAATCACACGAATGTGGCTTATGCACAACTTCACAGAATTGCTTCTGGCACATAGAGCCAGGCTCCACGTCCACCTGCATGGGGCCAGAGCTGTCTTCCACTGTCCTGCTTTCTTCCTTCCAACAACCCCATCAGCTGGAGACCACTAAAGGAAAGAGAAATACACCAAGGTCACAGTCATTAGCATCCCGGAACATTGGATTCTATTTCTGGCAGATCCGAGGTAGCTGGCAAACCTCTACCCGCTGCTTCCCCACTCAGCACTCGGAGGTAATGAGCCCACTGTATTATATGGCATCAGCTGAAGGGCCGGGTGCCGACCAGGAGAGGAAATAGGCTCCCCGCTCAGGACCGGCCTGCGCTTGGCACTTGGGGTCCAGTGCCAGGCTCGGGGAAGGCAACTCACATTAACTGAGTGCCTACTGTGTGCCAAGTGCTGCTCGGCATGTCCACCCCTGCTTTTCTTTGCACTACTTTCTCTCTCCCTACTTTCCAGCCCATCTGGGTGTATTTCTGTTCTTCCAATGGGCCACTCTTTCTCTTCCTTTGCATGTACCGTTTCCACTGCTTGAAACACTTTCTAGCTTTTTTTTTTTTTTAAAGGGCTGCACCTGCAGCATGTGGAAGTTCCCAGGCAAGGGGTCAAATCAGAGCTGCAGCTGCTGGCCTACGCCACAGCCACAGCAATGCCAGATCTGAGCCACATCTGCGACCGACACTATAGCTCACAGCAAGGCCAGATCCTTAACCCACTGAGTGAGGCCAGGGATCAAACCTGCGTCCTCATGGACACTAGTCGGGTTCGTTACTGCTAAGGCACAAACAGGAACTCCGAAACACTTTCTCTGGTCAACTCCAATGCATTTTTCAAATCACAAGCTCCTCCCTCTCTGCTAGACTGTAGGCTCCCAGCCCAGTGTTCTCTGAGTGTTTGTTGAATGACTGAATGATGGAATGAATGGGTCCCTACAACGGCCCATTTGCCAGATGAGACAACTGAGGCAGTGACCATCAAGCAGAGATGGAGGTGGACCTGGGGCCGGCCTACAAACTCACACAGTGTTTGGCTGAGGCTCTGTGAGCCTGGTCTCCCTCAGCCCGTCTTGAATTGAGGGTTTACAGGCACCTCTCTGTATATAGGAGGTCCTAGGCCAGCTGCTCGGCTGGCTGTCAGAATCCGGGGCTGTGCTGATTCCCAGGGTCTCTGGCACCCTCTGGTTAAAGGGGCCCAGGGCAGATTCCAAATCACAATCCGTATGTGTTACCCCCAGAGGCGCAGTCAGAATGCCGCACCGGAGGGAAATTCCTAGGGCAGAGAGAGCGCCGGCTTCAGAGTCCCAGACAGGCTCAGGACGCCAGCTCCTCCAATTAGAACTGAGTGGCCTTAGCCCAGTTACTTCACCTGTCTGAGCCTTGGTCTTCTTGTCCAGAAAATGAGGGTAATAAGGTTTCCTGAGAAAGCTGAAGGGGTTCATTGTGCTGCATGCTTGGAACAGCGCCTGTCTCCCCAACTTGAGCCTGGCGTAAGGGAAGCTTTGATAATATCAGGCCAGGAGGCCTATTGTTCTTCCATTGCCATTGAACTTCTTCTGCCGCCGCTTCTCTTCCGAGTAATGTTTTATTTTGCATGTTTCCTGGGGCTGTGGGAAGATCAGATGTGAAAGAGGACAGAGAAGATAACTATGAAGTCCAATCCAAAGGACAAGGCTAAAGGAAGTTGGGTTGCCCATCTGTCTCCATCTGGACCCACACCACACCAAGGCCAAAGGACCCAATAAATATCTAGAGAGGAGCAGAAGTTCCATGAGCCTCGGAGGTAAAGATGATGATGATGGTGGCTGTGATGATATGACAGAGATGCGATGGAGGTGATGATGGAGATGATGATGGAGATGATGGAGATGATGATGAGGGAGATGATGATGGAGGAGATGATGGATCTAAGGAGATGAGGAGGAGGATGGTGATGGTGATGATACATATGACATAAATGATGATGGAGGAGATGATGATGATGGAAATAAGGAGATGATGCTAATGATGATGATGATGATGATGATGATGATGATGATGATGATGCTGGATGGATGGGTGGATAGAGAGAGGGCCTGTTATAGCATGTTCAGGCCAATCCTTAAGAAGGCAAAAGGGCATCAAAAAGATTAATGGACTCGTTGTTCAAAACCTAGATACTTTCCTTTTTTTGTTTTTTTGTTTTTAGGGCCGCACCAGCTGCATGTGGAGGTTCCCAGGCTAGGGGTCGAATCAGAGCTACAGCTGCTGGCCTACACCACAGCCACAGCAACACAGGATCTGAGCCGCATCTGCAACATACACCACAGCTCTTGGCAACGCCGGATCCCTAACCCAATAAGCAAGGCCAGGGATTGAACCTGAAACCTCATGGTTCCTAGTCTGATTCGTTTTTGCTACGCCACGGTCGGAACGCCAGAGACCTAGATGTTTTTCAGTCTAGTTAACTGACCTTAGATAAGTCACCGCACATCACTGAACTTCAGTTCTGTCACCTGTAAAATGGGAACCAACACCCTTCCCTGCTCACTTCACAGGAAGCATACATGGAGATCATGGCCATAATCATTTTCGCACAAGCAGCTGTGGTTGTCGCTGCTGCCGTAGCTGAGAGCAGATCCTACTCATAGGCAGCCACTGGCGCCAAGCAGACTTAGTGCCAGTGCAAGATCTGACGCTTCCTTGTCCAGGTATCTTTAAGCCAGTTGGGTTAATGCCTCAGTTCCCTCATTTACAAATGAGCCTCCTAGTCTCTGCACCCCTACATAGGGCTAAATTGGGTTCTTGTAGTTATGGGGATTAACCCAGTGCGTCTTTATTATGATTAAAGCTTCTGGTTCACTCTGGTTGTTTCTTTTCCGGCCACACCCTCAGCTTAGCCCTACCTGGTATAACAATCACACCCTCCTGGTCATCACTGCTCCCTGCAAAACTATCACAAGGGGCTGCTCTGTACGGTTGTTCAAGTAGCTCACTGCTCAAGGGCACTCAGCCAAGGAAATTCAGCTTGTGCTTTTCCCTCCCAAAGCTGTGAGCCTCGGAGAGGGGCTGCCTCTGCCTGGAGGAGGTTTCTTTTTCTAATTTGCCTAAACACTACATATGCGAGAAAGCAGAGTTACTCTGCAGGAGAATTTCTCCAGCTGAGAACTATGGAATCAGATGGGGCTTCAGAGAGGATCTGACCCAATACTCTTGCCGCAAAGAAGAGAAAACTGACTATTCACTCTGCCATTCATTTATTGAACTTTTACTGGATGCCTACTATGTGACAAGTACCATCTCTATGCTCAGCAGGAGGCAGAAGTGGTCACAGGAGGGACAGGGCACAAGGTGAAGCCAGTTCAGCTGTGCTCTCGCAGACCTTTGACCCTCTGGGCACCCCACGTCCTTGTTTCTCTACCTCCAGGGACATTTGGCAAGGTCTTATAATGCCAAGTGTGGGGCCATTTTACTCCAGCCAGTTCTCTGCACCGACTGGCACCTGACCCCATGCCCCCGATCCAGCTGGGCCTATACAGCAGGTGACAAACTATCCGCTGCCGAAGGCTCAGGGCTGACTCAGGTGCCCAGGCCTGCTGGGACCAGAGACGCAATTAGGGGCCGTGTGGTCCTGGGTGGTGCATTCAGCAGGAAAGAACCCCGCTAGGAGCCAGGACCTACCTGGGCTCTGAGTCTGACCTGCCGTTAACATGTGTTGAACTTGGTCAAGCCACAAACCATCTCTTTGCAAAATGAGAAGGCTGAGCTCTATGACCTGTGAGGTTTTGCCAACT
Organism: Catagonus wagneri; assembly: GCA_004024745.2. Taxonomy (NCBI): domain Eukaryota; kingdom Metazoa; phylum Chordata; class Mammalia; order Artiodactyla; family Tayassuidae; genus Catagonus; species Catagonus wagneri. The sequence goes on from PVHT021183646.1 coordinate 8,775,669, forward strand.
CTACTCTTCCAGTCAGTGGTTCTTTCAAATGTTGGCATCAGAATTCCTGGGAGGGCTGGTTAAAACCCGTCTTAGAGCTTTAGATTCCGTAGGTCTGGGGTGGGGCCGGTATTTCTCCCATGTCTTAGATGCTGTGATGCTGCTGGTCCAGGGACCACACTTTGACAGCCACTGCTCTAGCAACCCCGGTTGCCCATTAGAATCACTTGGGGGGGGGGGAGGGGAGGTTTTAAACCATGGCTATCAGGCCCAATCCCAGGGCAACTAAATCAGCATCTCTGAGTGGGAGCCTGGGCTTTGTTATCATTTAAAATCTCCCCTGGGTGACTGACTGATTACCAGGGAGAGGAACCCAATGTTCTAGAAAAGTGACCAGAAAGGTGACAGCACATTGGTTGGGTAAACACCTGATTTCCCTTGGGAGAAACGTCTCGGAGCTCCCAACACAGCCCATGAGCTGCCTGGCTTCGAACAGCCTCCCCGAGCCTCAGTTTCCTTTCCTGTAAGTGGCGCTGTTCAGATGAAGCCAAGCTGCCTCGCTGCATCTGCCCACCACCCCTTGTCTCCAAGGAGCGCTCGTGCACTTCTTTTGCTCTGAGGCTGTTCAGCTGAGCACAATTCAATAAGCATTTATTAAAAACTCACAATGTGCAAGATGCTGTCCTTAATGATGAGGGAAAACAAAGATGAATCAGGCTTCGTCCTCTTTCCGAGGAGCTCACATGCAAGTCGGGGTGACGAGGCGTGTGTCCAAAACGTGAGACAGGATGTACCGCGGGCCATAAAGGAAGTAATTAGGATGAAGGCCACTGTATGCAAGGCTCCGCATTTGTGAGGCCCTTTATGGGACATTTTATGATCCTCCCAACAATCCATGAGGTAGTTACTATCACAACATCCACATTACAGATGAAGAAACTGAGGCTTACGGAGCTGGTCAGTTACCCACAGTGCAAGAGCCAGGTTCTGTTGTCAGGGGGGCTCAGAGGAAGAGATTAACACCAGTAGAAAGACCGGAAGATTTGTGGGAAGAGATGTGGACATTATGTTTTTTGGAGGGTGTTGCTTTTTTCGTTTGTTTTTGTTTTTTAGGGCCGCACCTGAGGCCCATGGAGGTTCCCAGGCTAGGGGATGAATCAGAGCTGCAGCAGCCAGCCTGTGCCACAGCACAGCAACACCAGATCCAAGCCGCGTCTGTGACCTAGACCATAGCTCACAGCAACGCTGGATCCCCAACCCCCTGAGCGAGGCCAGGGATTGAACTGGATACTAGTCGGATTTGTTTCTGCTGCGTCACAACAGGAACTCCGAGAGACATGGACATCGTGTTTTGCAGGATGTGTAGAAGTTCAAAGGGTGAAGATAGAGAAAAGGGTTTTCCAGAGAGAGGGATCAGCACACACAAAGGCCGGGAGGGAGGAAATCTCAGCTTCTTTAGGGACTTAGGAAATGGTTTGGTTTGGCTGAAATGCAGGCTGATGGTGAGGCATGATGGGAATCAGATCCTGGCTGGAGGCCTTGTATGCTGGGCTAAGGAGTTTAGATTTCATATCTTAAGCGATAGGAAGCCATTGAAAGTTCTTGAGCAGGGGGCCGGTATTTTTAGAAAAAGATGAAAGTGGTCGTGAATTATGCGAGAGGGAGGTGACAGCCCGCTAAGGAAGGAGATGGCTACAGCAAAATGGTCCATGTGAGACGGCAAAGCAAACGGAGGGGAGGGAGGCATGCGGCTGCCACGTGAAGCTTCTTTGAGCATCATCCGTTCCGTGCACCTGCTTATTGACTGAGCCACTCTGCACTGGGGGACAGGGCCAGGTGGATCTCCTGGGGCCCCACAGCTCCACATACAGCTCCCCTCAAGATGGCGTTATGGTCAGTGGAGCATGACCCACTCCGGGTACAGCTGAAGCAACAGGTAATGGGTTCCTGGGCCAGCTCAGAGCTGGCCGCCTGCCATGTTTCTCGGGTGTGGGCGGAGGAGCCGGCCCAGTGGCCTGAGTCCTCCTGACCCCGGCTTTCCAGGTGAATCGTATCACTCTGCCTGCCTCAGGCTGCCAAGTTCATGGCCAGCTCAAGGCTCACGGCCTCTGTATGTCGAGCTGAACATAACCCCTGCCCCGGGGCTGAAGTCAGTTCCTAGAAGCAAAGTCTGGATGAGGAAAGAGCCCTGCCACTTGCTGGCTGGGTGACCTTGGGCAAGTCCCTTAAGCCTTTCTGAGGCCTAGATGTTCCACATCCTCCGGTCAGGGAATTAATCACATTCAAGTTTTACAAGTGCTGCTCGGTCCTCCATCTGGCCCCTCTACCTGCCTCATCTTCTCTGGTTAACTTCCCTGGAGAATCTCAAGACCACACAGGGACAAGCAGAGCGAGCCACTTTTTATCATCGAAGTCCAAAACCATCTTAGCACTTCTGTGGACCTAGCATATCATGCCCATTTTATAAATGACACAACCAAGGCCAGGGGAGGGGAGAGATGTCCACGACTGGCCCACGGCCAAATATTCGAATGGACACCGAGGCAGATTGAAAACCCATGTCTCATCCAATGGAGCTGGACCTTCAACCTGATGCCCCCCCGGGGTCCCCCACTACCCATCTTGAGGTGGGGGAGGAGGTTAGACTGGGACCAGGGTTCTGGAAGTGAGGCACGGTTCCCTGGCTGAGACATATTATGGCTGGACAGACACACCATTGCATCCAGTGTCCCTGATCTCACATAGTAAGAACATTCTCTTTTCAGCCTCCTAGTAACACAGAAGGAGAAAGTGTCTCTGGGGGGGATAAAAGGTCTTTAACACCTCCCCAAACCTTGCTGACCTCTCTTTTCCACCGAGGGCCCATCTCAAGCCTTGGCAGGCCAGTTTCTTGCTCGAATGTAATAACCTTGGTTTGTTTTCATTGTGCTTATTTTTGCTCTTACCTTCTATTTATGGCAAGTGATACTGGTTTCCCATTTAAGGTAGTGACATAACAATTCTCCAGAAAACGTGTTGAGGGGCGGGGGAGTGGGTCTTGGAGTTAAAGAAAATACTAATAATGACTGATGTCTGCCCTAGTTCAAGGCGGGGAAAACGGAGGTGAAAGAGGCACTGCCCAAGGGCACCCAGATGTCGCCAGCAGGGCTCTCTCTACAGTGCTCGCCCAGACTTTAATGCCACGCAGACCTCCGTGCAGGCGCGTTTAGGTCAAGGTGACTCTGCCGCCCCTCCTGGAGGCACGTGCGCGGTCCATGTGTCATCCCGCGGGTCCTGAGACTTCGGGATGGAGGCGGCGGCTCGGGGCCGGCAGCTTGGGCGCCTGGCAAGAAGCCTGGGGACTTCGGCGAAGGAGGAGGGCGCAGAAGCCCTAGGTGCGCGGGCTGCAGCCAAACGGGAGCGAGCGGCTGGGGTCCCTGACCGACTGGCAGCGAACGGGACCCTCGCGAGTCACCTGCGGCCAGAGAGGTTTGCGCAGACGTCAGCCTCCGAAGCCCGTGCGGCCTTTAGGTCACACAGCCAGCGCCCGCCGCCCCCAGCGCCCAGCTCCTCGGCGCCACGCGCCCGGGCACGCGGAGCGCGGGACTGCGGCGCCCTGGTGGTCGCGGGCGGGCCGGGAAGGGGCGGGGCCAGGCCTCGGGGCCCTCTGCCATTGGCTGAGCTCAGAGCCGGGGGCGGGGCGCCGGGCGAAGGCGGGTGAGCGGGCTCTAGCGGGCAGAGGCAGGCACCAGGCGGCGGGACAGGCTGCTCGCGGGTGGCGGAGGGGGTAGTGGGAGCCAGGCGACCGGTGCATGGAGAACCTCTCGCAGGGGCGGCGGAGGGTGCCTGGGCCTAAGCTGAGCTTCTGCCACGGGACTGCTGTAAGGAGCCTGGGCTCCGATCACTTTTAGGAGGGACCGTTGACCTCGCCCTGTGGGAGGAAGAGGGGCGTCTGCTTCTAGGAGAGAGAAGGAGGGAGGAGCCAGGGCCCCGAGGAAGTTCTCCTCCTCTGGGGGCCAAAGGGGATGAAGTGGGAGGAGGAACCGATTTAAGGATAACTCGAAGCTACGGAACCTTGGGGCGGCGTTCAAGGCCCCCTCCCACACTCGCGCAGAGCTGAACACCCTGCTCCTCCTTCAGCCGCTGGCGTCACCTCGCAGGGAGAAAGGAGCTGTCCCTAGGCGTCCGGGGAGCTGCAAAGCTGCGGGCAGAGGAGGAGGCCGCGGCGGAGCCGGGCAGGCCCCCCCTCCACCCGAGCAATCCCCTTCGGGGAGGGCGAAGCAGGTGGCATAGGCGGCCAGGATAGGTTCGCCCACCGGGGATACGCACATACGCACGCACCCACAGTCACCTCCAAAGGACCCCCGGAGTCTCTAAGGACCCGGAGTTGCCCCTTCTGCCCTCTACCCCCAACGCCGGAGCCCCAGGCGGGGCCCCCGGGATCGGACGTCCCCACGCCTCCGGGCACCTGGCTCAACAGGAGTCCCCCGGGTCCGGGCAGGGCAGGGCCGGCGGCGGCGAGCCGGAGCCCGCCCTGAGCCCGGGCCCCGCCAAGCCCTCGGAGCCCACCCATGGGACACCAGCTCCCCGTGTCCCCTCGCCCGGCCGCGCCCAGCCCTGCGCCCTGAGCCGCGCAGAGGAGGAGTCCGGCGCAGTGACCCGGGAGCCGCCGCAGACTCTGGAAGGCTCGGCGGCTGGAGAGCCAGGCGGTTCCCCGCACCTCCAGGCGCTTCCAGGCATCCCTTCCAGCCGCGCCAGAGGCCTGGCCCGCCATTCCCAGGTAGGAGAGAGACACCCGCCCCCTCCAAAAGAAGTGGGAGCCTAGGGAAGCCAGGAAGCCAGGAAGAAAGATTTGAAGCTTGGGCGGGGGAAGGCCAGGTGAGGCTTTACAGGACCAGCGAAAGTTAAAACCTTATGGGCACCTACTGTGTTCCAGGGTAATCCCACAACTTTGCCTATTTAGAGAAAATGCAATTAGTTGAATACCTACTATGCGTCAGGCTGGGTGCTTATCCCAGGAAAGACTTACTGAATTTCTACGGGGTGCCAGATTTGATGCTAGAAGCTTTGCATTTAAGAGATCTGGAGCAACAGACTGTTTGAAAATAAGGAAATCGAGGCTCAGAGAGGAACAGGCATTTCCGTCCCTTCCCCAAATACTCCCTCTCCCCTTCCCAAGCCAGCTTCAGCCTGCAAACCTGCATAGGGGTGGGGTGGGGCCAGTCGCTGGCCCCCCAGCCTTGGCAAAGACCTCCTCTGAGAAGGGAAGATTAAGGAGTGCCTTTCCTGTCCAGAGTTCCTTGAGCTTTGGGGCGGGGGAGGGGAGTGGGCGTTGGTGCAGGGAGTGGGTTTCCTGGGCGATCCCCTTCCCAGGGAGGGTTTCCTGTGCTCAGCTGGCCAGAGGGCCCCTAAGCATCTCTGTGGCGCTCTCTCTTCCCCTGGTCCCCCCCACCCCCGGCCCGGCAGAATGAGTGCTGTTCAGGACCTCATGGAAGAGGGGAGACCGGGCTGGGGAGGAGCAGCCAGCTCAGGAGCTCATGATTCAGGCTTCCCCTGGCGTCACAGAGACAAGATGGGCTTCCCCCCCACCCCGACCTCTGCCTGCCCTCCAGCCCCTCCCCACCCGACAACCCCTTTATTGCCAAGAGAAGTGCCACAAAGAAAGGACCCTGCTTCCTGTGCGCCAGAAGCCCTGGCGGCCTCCCGACTTCTCACTGAGCTCCCAGGACCGTGCGGTGGGTTTGCTTCCACCATTTGCTGGATGACCAGGCCCAGTCATTTGCCCAGGGTTGCTGGGCGGGTGAGAGGTGGAGCGGGTCTGCTGGAAGCGGGTCCCGCCCGCTTTGACCCTGAGCTGTCAAGAGCGGTGAGACTGGCTTTTCAAAGCCCCCAGGGCTCCCCTTGGTGTGGGCGCGGAGGCCAGTGAATGCATATGTGTCCAGAGAGGCTGGGATGTCAGCTCTTGGAGGAGGCCCCCAGGGTGAGTGGGAGGGAGGGGGGTACCCACAAAGGTGGGAGGCATCCAGACTCTCATCCTGGTGATCTTGCCCCTCTGATTCCTCCCTCTTCCAGACAGGCCCTGGGAGGGGGGCTTCAGGGAGAAGGGGGTGACCCCACAGGTGCATTTGCTGGGAGCTAGTCAGGCCAGCTTTGGGGGAGTCCTGAGCAGGGCGCCTGCCCCCAGCTGTTTGCAGCTGGAGAGAGAGAGAAAGAGATAGAAGGAATTAGAATAGGCCTCTGGGGTCATTCCCCGCCTGACGCCAGATGAGGCTTCACTGAGTCAGACATTGTTTTGAAAAAGACTGATTTGGGCCAGGGGGTGGGTTTTTCTAGGTAAGAGCCCAGACTGTGAAGCCAACGGCCTGATTCTAATCCTGGCTCAGCCAGTCATCTGTGTGGACTGGGGCGAGTAACTCAGTCTCTCCGACCTCCATTGTCCCCATCGGTCCAGTGGGTCGATGGTGGTCCCCTCTTCATGGGACTTGTTGCGAAGTCTTTGGAATAAAGGACACGAAGCGCCCAGCATGATGAAAGCCTGCCTGGCTGTGGCTACCGGTCCCCCAGCACAGCCCACCCCATCGCTGCTGCAGGCCGTTCTGCCCCCCACGGGCCCTCGGAATGACCCTGGGGTGAGGTCAGCTGAGAGTCTCAGAATTTGCATTCGTGGACCCGTACCTGCTCTCTGGGCCTCCTGGGCTGGGGACGTTACGCTCTCAAAAAATCCTTTGAACTCTCGCCCCTGCCTGTTCCTCGCTGTGTAGGGTCAGCCTGGCTGAGGATGGACAGAGGGGAGCAGGCGGTGGAGGAGGAGAGAAGCTGTGCCTTCAGCAGCGCTGCCCACAGTGCCTCCTCTGGGGGAGGAGATGGGAAGAAAGATGCTGGGGGGGTGGTGGTGGCAGAGCTCATAGAGGTGTTGTCACCTGATGTCCAGGCGTCTGGGTGCTTCACACAGTCCCACATGGCTGGGGCCATGTGAAGATTTGCCGTCTTCTCTTAGAGAGGAGGAAAGCCACAGATTTTTTTTTCTCCTTCTTTGCCCTTTTCTGATCCCTCTTCTCCCTGCCTCGTCTCCCTGACTCCCAAGCCTTCCAGCCTCCTCTCTCTGACCCCCTGTTTCCTCTCTCTGACCCCCAGCCTCCTCTCTCTGACCCCCAGCCTCTTCCCTCTGACCCCCAGCCTCCTCTCTCTGACCCCCAGCCTCCTCTCTCTGACTTCCTCAGGTCCATGCAGTTGCTGATGTTGACACACCTGTACCAGGAGCTCTGGGCTAGAGGCTGGGGCAGGTGGCGATGGAGCTGCATTGTCCCTGGGGGCCGCTGGCCTCCTTCCCTCTTTCTGTAGACAGAGGTGACCACCAGCAGAGTCAAGCTCCCTGCAGAAGGGACTTGGGGAGGGGACTGTCCTGGTGTGGGGCCTCTTTCCCCCTGCCTCCATTAAAGGCCCAGGCTGGCTCGCCCAGACTGGGAAAGACTAAAAGGAATTCAGTGCTGTTGGCTTGTAGCCCGCTCTCCCCACTGCCCACCCAGGGGTGTGCTCAGGGATCTGAGACCCCCCTTAGCACGGCTGCTGGGCCAGCTAGGTAGGCTGGGGGTGGAGGGAAAAAAATCCCAGAAGGAAGCTTCGAAAGAGCTCCAAAAGGCAGAGCCATTTGCTTCATTCACTCACAGATCATTTATTGCGCACCTGCTGTATACATGGCACCGAAATCCTGTGGGATAAATTCAAAGGCGGCTTCAGGCATGAACTGCGTGGGGGATGTCAGAGTCGTGGGCGTGGAGTCACCATCCCAGCTCCCTTATTAACTAAATGGGCCAGTCCTGTAGACTTTTTTCTTTTTTGTCTTTTTGCCTTTTCTAGGGCCGCACCCACGGCATATGGAGGTTCCCAGGCTACGGGTCTAACAGGAGCTGTAGCCGCCGGCCTTCGCCACAGCCACAGCAACGCGGGATCCGAGCCATGTCTGCGACCTACACCACAGCTCACGGCAACACCGGATCCTTAACCCACTGAGCAAGGCCAGGGATCGAACCCGCAACCTCATGGTTCCTAGTCGGATTCGTTAACCACTGAACCACAACGGGAACTCCAGTCCTGTAGACATTTAAGCATCATCTTATTTGTGAAACAGGTGATCTGTACTTCCTAGGCAGGTGATGAGGAAACTCTTTAGCCCGGGGCCGAATGCCTGGAGCTGAATCCCTCCTTTGCTGGTTACTGGCTGTGTAACCATGAGCAAGGCACTAAACGTCTCTGTGCTTCAGTTTCCTCATCTGTAAATTGGGGTAGCCACCTACCTTCTGGGGTTACTGAGGGACATATTCAGCACCGGGAGTGCTCTGCATATATTAACTGCAAAATAAATGTCAGCTATTATTATTGTTCTATACTTAGCACCGTGCTTGGCACACCGCAGGGCTTGGTTGCTGGTGGTGGTTGTCATGGCTCCAAGCCTGGGTCAGAGGTGTGCTGAGCGGGCTTATTGTGTGCATCCCTTAGCAGTTTATTCATTGAGATCACCTTGGTAGCTTGGAATCGGCCACGGTGGGAGTATTACGCCAAGGAAATTGACAAATGCTACCAATCAGAGCTCTTTAGAATGGTCTTTTGGGGAGGAGCTAGTTTATGGCACGGTGGCTCTCATTCTGGCACAGTGAGCAGATGCAGATGCCCGAGAGTCCTGTGTAAGTCATGTGCCGGAAGACCCATACGCAGGAGGTGTCTCCACCTCACATCTCTTAGCATCGTGGCTGATGCAGAAATTTATGACGCTGAGAGTGCTTTGGGGCAGATGAATAAGGCTTTCCAGGCTACTTACAACCTGGGGCATCCTGGGCTGAGGACCAGCCAAAGCACTACAGCCCTTTGTGAAAACTGAGAAAAGGACCCTTTTCTGAGCAGATGAACTGTAAATAAGACATCCCCCTGGGGGCCTTGTGCAGTGCCCAACCTGTACGACCGTGTGCGGCAGCCTGCCGAGGGTCGGGGAGATGGGTATTTCAGCAGGCCTGTCCCTGTTCATAGCTCCTCTTCTCTAGAGAGGGGAGGGATCCCAGCTGGGTAGGGTGGGAGGCGGGGAGGCCTTCGGAAAGGAGATGGCATTTGAGACAGACAAAGGGAAGGGGGTGTTCTGAGGGAGGGGCTAACATGAGCTGAAGGCTGGAGGCAGGTCCCAGCAGAACTCAAGCTCCCTGAAGGTTCTGGCGGGATACTGGTGGGTGCTGGAATAGGAAAGGAGGGTGGCTGGACTGTGAATGGCCTTTGGGTGGGCCTGGTGGATCCTCTGAGGTTAACTTATCTCTAATTGGAGTTTGGAACTTGGATCCATTTTGGATTCTCCCACAAGGCCAAGAGGCTCCCGTAGAGCCTCGGGGCTTTGAGGGACTTGAGTCATTCATGGGTGCCTAGTCCAGGTCTCCAGTCTCCTGGAGGTGGACAGATTTCCAGGGCCGGGGAAGTGAAAATCGGCAGGCACCCGGGGCCCTGGGCACCGATATTGTGGTCTGGACCTGCCTTTCCCTTATTCCTGGGAGGGCTGAAGGGCTACGGCACCCCCTTTGCTTAAGAAATGTTCCCTGGAGTTCCCATCGTGGCTCAGTGGTGAACGAATCCGACTAGGAACCATGAGGTTGCAGGTTCAATCCCTGGCCTTGCTCAGTGGGTTAAGGATCCAGCGTTGCCGTGAGCTGTGGTGTAGGTTGCAGACGCGGCTTGGATCCCGCGTTGCTGTGGCTGTGGTGTAGGCCGGCGACTACAGCTCCTGTTAGACCCCTAGCCTGGGGACCTCCATATGCCATGGGTGCGGCCCTAGATAAGGCAAAAAGACAAAAAAAAAAAGGAAATGTTCTCTGGAGTCTCCCCGTGTTGTGTCCTGGACTCACAGGCTCCCAAGAAGCCAGAATCGCAAAGGACAGATGGTGTAGACGGAGAAGAGATTGTAATGAGAGTCAGCATCTTTGAGATTTTGCCATGTGCTGAGTCCTTTACAACAGCCCTATAAGTCAAGTCCATTTTATAAATGAGAAAAGGGACTCCTGGGAACGTTAAGCTTCTGAAGAGCAGTAGTGAGTCTTACTAGTGGTAAAGCGAGGAATCAAACCCCAGCAGTCCCAGGCTGGAGTGAATAAGAGCTGAATGAATGCAGGGGTGAGTGAGTGAGTGAATGTGCGGACGGATGAAGAAAGAAAGAAAGAAACAAGGGAGGGATGGGCAGGCAGAACCCCAAGGCCCTTAGAGAGACCCCAGTCCGGTGTTCCCAATGTCCAGACAGAAAACTGAGACTAGACAGGAGGCCTCCAGCAAGGGCTGCAGGGCCAAGGCGCGGGGCCCCCTGACACCTGCGTCCTGCTCTCTGCCGCAGCCCCGAGCCATGATGAAGACCTTGTCCAGCGGGAACTGCACGCTCAGCGTGCCGGCCAAGAACTCGTACCGCATGGTGGTGCTGGGTGCCTCGCGGGTGGGCAAGAGCTCCATCGTCTCTCGCTTCCTCAACGGCCGCTTCGAGGAGCAGTACACGCCCACCATCGAGGACTTCCACCGGAAGGTCTACAACATCCGCGGCGACATGTACCAGCTGGACATCCTGGACACGTCCGGCAACCACCCCTTCCCCGCCATGCGCAGGCTCTCCATCCTTACAGGTGGGTGCCTGCGGAGGTGGGGGGGCGTGGGCGCTTGGGTACGCGTGAGCATGTGTGCGCTCTGCACTTTACAGTTTGCAAAGTGCTCGCATATCTGAGCGGAAGCTCACAAGCCTCCTTGCGTGGGGAAGGTCAGAGAGGTGTTGCTGCTTGCTGAGCAAAGGATGGGGGCTGGGGCCCCGATTCCATTCTGTCTGACTTTGGATCGATTGCTCATGCCTGCCAGTGTTGCCTTCCAGATGGGGGGCCGATACCGACTGCACTGGATACTGACTGCCTTCTCCCTGATGGAGGTGACCCGGCAGAGCTCTGGGGCCTGGGGTGGGCCTGTTGGAGTTAGGTCTGTTGAAACCCCAGGCCTTTGCCACCTCTCAGAAAGGCAGGGGGCAGGGGAGTTCCCGTCGTGGCTCAGTGGTTAACGAATCTGACTAGGAACCATGACGTTGCGGGTTCGATCCCTGGCCTCGCTCAGTGGGTTAAGGATCCGGCGTTGCCGTGAGCTGTAGTGTAGGTCGCAGACGCGGCTTGGATCCCGCGTTGCTGTGGCTGTGGCGAAGGCCGGTGGCTACAGCTCCTGTTAGACCCCTAGCCTGGGAACCTCCGTATGCCGCGGGTGCGGCTCTAGATAAAGGCAAAAAGACAAAAAAAAAAGAAAGAAAGAAAGGCAGGGGCAGGACCCAGGAAGTGATCAGCCAAAGGGCCTGGTGGGGACCCTCTCAGCCTAGGATCTTGCTCCTAATCACATTAACGACCGGGGCCATAGCTAACACTTATTAAGAGCTGTGTGCCTAGGCCCGTTCTTAGGGCTTGAAATGCATTTATTTAATCCTCACAACTAACCTAGGAGAAACTGAGGCTCAGAGAGGTTGAGTTAATCCAAGTGGTAACACAGCTGGTAAGTGGCAGTCTAGAGATTCTGCTTTCTCACTGAGCTATCCTGTAGGGACACTGGGGACCGAGGGGGCAGATGGAGACGTGAGACGGGGCCATGATTTACATCATTCAAGCAGTTTTGTGTGGCAGCTGAGGGGACAGGCCCAGGAACTGGTGTCCGAATCCCAGTTCCGCTGCGTCCTAGTTTTGTACCTCTGAGCAGGGGACTTTATCCCTTTGTGCCTCCATTTTCTCCACTCTAAGTTGTTATCACATGAGCACCCATCCCAAAGGTCTTTGTGAGAATTCAGTGAGTTAATATATGTAAAGTGCTTGGTGAGCGGCAGGTCAGGGCTCGGTAAATACTGGTCTTGAAGTTCCGGTTCAGCAGGTTAAGAACCCCGGTAGCATCCATGAGGTTGCGGGTTCCATCCCTGGCCTCGCTCAGTGGGTTAAGGATCTGGCATTGCCGCAAGGTGTGGCACAGCTTGCAGATGCGTGTCGGATCTGGCATGGCTGTGGCTGTGGTGTAGGCCGGCAGCTGCAGCTCCAGTTGGACCCCCAGCCTAGGAACTTCCATATGCTATGGGTACGGCCCTAAAAAAAAAAAAAGAAAAAGAAATCAATATTGGTCTTAGGTTAAGCCAGCATTTGCAGTGTGCCTTGGACGGGCTCTGCAGGGTCATTTCCTAAACCACGCCTCTGCCATTGCTGGGTGGAGACGAAGAGAAGGAATGAGCACGTGAGCCTTCAGCCATCACTTAACCTGGCCAATCGAGATACCTCTGCGGCAAAAAACCTTGACCGTGCCCACCTCTCCCCCCAGGGCCCAGCCAAGACCCCTCCGTGAGTGCCCTGGGCAGACAGCTCCCCCTTCCAGGCTGCCCTTGCTGACCGTCTGACCCAGATCACACTCGGACTGCCCCCCACCCCCCCACGTTTTGGAGAGGGTAGTGTGTGGACAGAAGGAGCCTGGGGGGACCTGGGCTCTACCACTTGGCGGCTAGATCCGTGACCGGAAGTCTGAATCTCAGCGGTCCAGGCTGCACACCCAGCATCAACCAGGCTTCCTCCCCGTGCGGCTGCCGGAACTCAGCAAAGCGCGAGTCGGGGCACTTCCAGCACGTGGGGGGTGTTGCATCCATGTCAGCTCTCCCTCCCTTGTGCTTGGGTGCCCACGGACAGAAATAAGGCTGTCGGAGCGAGGGAGAGAGATGTCGAGGACCATGCGTGTGTTTCTGAAATTAATTTTTAATTAACGAAGAGTACACACACACCTTCCTCTAAAACTTGTAGATAAGGTTGAAAAGCCTCTGTGACCCATGCTCCCGATCCCAGGCTCCTGCCCCCCGCCCTGGGTGGCCACCTCATCAGTCCCCCCTCACCCCGTGGTCACATTAACATTCACATTTGTGTCCTCATAACAGCGGGTGTTTTCATCTCTCTTTTCTTTTTTACGTGCACATATCATTCCGGGCACATCTGTCTGCTGCCCGCTTTTTTCCGTCTCCAACCCGGGCCTCATTTTCCAACCTGGTACTGCTGGTGCGCAGCAAATTCAGAAAGCCATTAATTCTGTTGCCAGCTCTCCTTCCAGCTGCCAGCCAGGAGTCACTGGAGCTTGGCACCGCAGCCTTGCATTTGAATATGTCAAGGCCGCCGAGTCCTCAGGGGCCCGGGATTAGCCTAACGGGACGGGTTTGGCAGCCCAAGTGGAACCGGTTGCCAGGCCGGCACTGCCTTGCCCGTGTCTTTCTGAACAGCCCACACCACCTTCCATTGCGTCCCATCCTGTCCACGCAGCCACCCACCGTGTGCCCTGGCAAAGTCTCCCTCTGGTCCAGAGTGCGTCACTGGCTGGAACACGGTTCTGAAGGTGGGGTGTGCTGTTTTGCGGGGTCCAGAGGAAGGAGGCAGCGGTGCTCCTGGAACTGCTTGGTTCTTCTCTCAGAGAACTTTGGCCAGTCCCTGGCGCCTCCGAGCCTCGGTCCGGAGATCTGAGGATCTTGGGATCTTGACACCTCCCCTGAGATTCTTAAGAGTTTACGCCAAAGTGCAAAAAGGCAATGTGAGCGTGAGACTGTGATCGCTGTAGTGAGATCTGGAAACTGGGATGGAGGCACCAACACTCTCTCACCCTCCCTGGCCCCTGCGACCTCCCCAGCGTCCCTGTCCCAAAGACCTGCGCTAAGGGATACAGCAAGTTGTAGCAGGGGTAGCATGGGTCTCGGAGACTGGCATTCGCGTATGCATCCATGCTTTGTTCCAGAAGCAGCGGACAGCTGTGTGTGCCAGGCACCAGCCAGGTGAGGATACAATAGGCTCCACCTCTCGGCCAAGCCATGCCTGAGCTGTGTGATCTCGGGCTGATTACTCACCCTTTCTGAGCCTCCGTTTGCTCACCTATCACGTGAAGGTAGTGACAACTCCCCCGCAGAGGCTGTGTGAGGGAGGAGTCCAGGGGAACCCAGGCACCTCTCCAAGGTGTCTGTCCTCCTTGTCCTTATGAGGCCCAAGATCAATGAGCACTGTGTCACTCGCCATTCACTATATATCTTGCGTCAAACCCTCATAAGCATCCTGTATGGGACAGATGGGGACACTGAGGTTTAGGGAGGTGGCGTGACCCGCTCCAGGCTGCGTGGCCGGCGAGTGAATGGGGCGAGAGGCTGACCTAGGCCTGCCCGATGCCTGCACTCTGAGTTCCAGCTGTACGTCAGGGGCTATTTGAGGCCTCAGGGATGTGCTGAAAAAGACAGCAAGGCCCCTGTTCTCGTGGAAATTGTGTTATTATTCTAACGCCATCCACACAACTTCACAAGTCGTTCGCCCCCTCCCCAGCCCCGCAGGGGAACTAAGGGCAGGTTAATCGCGTTTGAGCCAGGCTGCGCCACGTCTGGGCTCCATGACAAGGAATTTAGCCCTTGGGGCCTCAGTCTCCTGCTCTGGAGAATGGGGGGCCTAGTAATATACTAATAGCGCTCCCATAGGGTCACAGTGAAGGTCAAGCCAGGGAGCGGGGAGAGGGCGGTCAGGGGCCCCCGTGAACTCACCCAGGCTCTTCTTCCCCGCAGGCGACGTCTTCATCCTGGTGTTCAGCCTGGATAACCGTGAGTCCTTCGACGAGGTCAAGCGCCTCCAGAAGCAGATCCTGGAGGTCAAGTCCTGCCTGAAGAACAAGACCAAGGAGGCGGCGGAGCTGCCCATGGTCATCTGCGGCAACAAGAACGACCACGGCGAGCTGTGCCGCCAGGTGCCCACCACCGAGGCCGAGCTGCTGGTGTCCGGCGACGGGAACTGCGCCTACTTCGAGGTGTCGGCCAAGAAGAACACCAACGTGGACGAGATGTTCTACGTGCTCTTCAGCATGGCCAAGCTGCCGCACGAGATGAGCCCTGCGCTGCACCGCAAGATCTCCGTGCAGTACGGGGACGCCTTCCACTCCAGGCCCTTCTGCATGCGCCGCGTCAAGGACATGGACGCCTACGGCATGGTCTCGCCCTTCGCCCGCCGCCCCAGCGTCAACAGTGACCTCAAATACATCAAGGCCAAGGTCCTCCGGGAGGGCCAGGCCCGAGAGCGGGACAAATGCACCATCCAGTGAGCGGGAGGGACACTGGGGTGGGGCCTGGGCGGTGCCTCACGGGAGGTGGCCCCAGATGCCCGCCGCCCCCCTCTCCCCTCCCCAAGGAAACCCCAACGGCAGCCGCGTTTCCAAGACCTTTGGCGCCAGACTGGAGGACCCCAGCCTCTAACCTCTGTACGGTCTCCTGCCTTCGGCCACTTCCTTCCAATTCCTTCTTTCTGCCGCTCCCCCTTGCTTTCAGCTTCTCCGTGGGGGGTGGGTCTCTGCAGGGCAGGAGGTAAGGCTGGGTGACATCTGGATTTATACCGGGACCCAAGTCGGAGCTCGCCTGCCCTTGCAAGAGACGCTGATGCCAGAGGGGCCAGGACGCCTGCCTCTGGCGGAGCTACGGGGCACATCACAAGATGAAAACCCTACCCAGAGCCCGCTGGGAGAGGGCTCTGCTCTCGTGGTGGAAGACCCGGCTTGGTTTAGGTGGCAGCTGGAAGTCCCCCCTCCACCCCCCACGCTATCCTGAAGCTCTCACCCTCTGGCTCAGCTGTTTCTATCCCCCAGCTCCCAAGTTGGCCCCCCGCTGTCCCCGACACTGAGCCAGGGACATTTGTGGGTTGGAAGCCCGGCATGGCTACGGGACCTGCACTGTCTATCTCCTGGGCCAGCCTTCCTTAGCCTCCGCTCCCAGTTTCCTCACGTCTCCCAGGTGTGCTTTGTCGTCGCAGCTGCCACGTTGTTCCCAGTAGAAATGGAAACTGTTGCACTGTAAAAGCCTGGTGACCCCTCATTGGCCAGGCACCCCCTCTAGTTCAGATCTCCCCTCTCCACTTGGGGGCCCCTTCCAGTCCCCCTCCCCAGTGGCATTCCCGTAGCCTGTCTGCAGCCGGACCCCGCCCTCCTACCGAGCTTCTGCGTTCACACCCGCACAGTCGGAGCGGGCGGGGGCTGCTTCTCCTCCTGTCCCCCGGTCACCCAGGAGGCCAGAGGAGGTGGCTGAGACTCAGAGGGTCAAGAGACACGCCCCAGCTCCCCTTCCCGGCTAGTTCAAGGCAGCATTCCGCCTGGAGCCAGGCTGTCGTCTGCTGTGCTTATTCCTCAAGCGTTTATCGAGCACCTTCGGGATGCTGGGTCCACTGTGTGCTAAGAAACAAAGAGGGTGAGCAATGCATTTACGCCCCAAGGCCCAGCCTACCTGGCTCTGGCCTCTTTCCCTTCCCCCGCCTGGCTTCTGCGCACCCTTATGGTCCCACTGCCTCTTGCATACGCAGCTGTTGGGAGGCGTGGAGGAACAGCTGGGAGCCAGAGCTGAGCCCAGGAGAGGTAGATGAGAAGGATGCCGGGTGGGCTTTTTCCTTGTGCCTGGGACTGGGCTGTGCTGGGCATCAGGCATGGTGGGTTTTGAACCTGTGGACCAAAGGCTCTTGCCATCAGCTCCTAAGAGACACATTTTTTATCTTAAATCTCCTTGAAATTCTTGCAGTCTAAGTCCACAGGGAACCTTCTGTGATTATCTGGTGAATCTTTCTGAGGCCCAGAGAGGGTAAGTAACTTGCCTCAGGTCACACAGCTAACCTATTTGTGGCAGAAGCAGGGTTAGGTCCGCATTCAGCACGCACTGTGCTGCGCCCCTCTCCTGATGCCTGCCCCAGCCCCTGGGGCCTCCGGGGATTTGAGGTGTCGTCTCTCTGACCCTCTCCCTATATCGGTCTCTGAGGGCTTCTGTAGATTCTGTGTACATTGGACTCATGTGTATACATGCACATGCACGTGGACACAGATTCACACGTGCCTGGCCTTGGCTCTGCGCCCCCCACACCGCAACCCTGAGCCCTGCTGCTCAAGGCAGCAGCTCCAACCCTGCTTTCTGCACCCCTGCCCGGCCCCAGCCTGAACCCTCGAAGCGGACCAGGTATCTTGGCCAGGACAGGTGTGTGGCTGGTCTCACCTGGTCACACCCCTGCTTCCTCATATCTCTGTGTACACTCTCAATTAAAGTGGGTTTGTTTCTAAGCCGTGTCCTTGACTTTGTGTATTTTCTGTATTTCCCAGAAAAGGTGTGGCTATTCCCTGAAACAGAGCCTGCATTTCCCTCCCCAAATCGTACCTGCCTAGTGCCCTCGCCCCACGTGTCAGCACTAGATCAGCCTTCAAGGTTAAGTACCCAGGGGAGGCGGAATAAAACCCCGAGACAGGAGGTTATGCCCCTCGCAGCTCTGCAGGTCTCCCTGGGCGGAGGGGAGGGGAGGGACTCAGCCACACACCTGCTGCGTGATTGACACACCTCATCGGTATCTTCCAGCGCCACCAGAAACATACTCCTTGTGTTCATCCCATCCTGTGGGGAGGAATTATGTTCTGAGAGCTCAATATCTCATCCAAAGTGGCACAGCTAGCGAAGTGGCAGGTCAGGGACTAGAAACCCAAGGCCATCTGAGCTCCGTGTGGGTGGGAAAAGGATTTGGCAGCTGGAAGATGGAGACAGGTTTGTGCTTTTGATCAATCAGCAAACACCACAGAGCATGGAGGGCTAAGCCTGCTGAGGGAGGTTCAGAGAGGAGGTCAAGGTCCCTGCCTGCCCAGGGCTCACGATCCAGAGGGAGAGACCCCTGTATGGATATTCACAAAGCAGAGTGATCCTGGCTATGGTGGAGGAAGACCAGGTGAGCCTGGGAGCACCCAACCTCTGCCTACCTGGGAGCCCAGCTCCCCTCCCATCTTTGGCCCATGCCAGCCAGAGCAGCTCAGTATGGGAAGCAAGTTGCTGTGCTACTCTCCCAGTCCTGGTTTTTGTCAACATGAGACGTGGAGGTGAACACTCCCTTCTTTATCACAGGTCAGCATTGCACCCTAAGAAGGGCTAAACGGGGAGGCACCTGGGCGCACCCAGTGCAAGTCTTCCTCCGCGCCCGGGAGCCCAGGCGCCTCTGCCACGCCCTCCCTCTACTTGGCGCTGTGAATAGGTCCCATCTTCTCCCAGGCTTCAGTTTCTCCATCTCTAAATGGGAAGTGGAGAGGAGGACAGCTGGACCAGACAATGCCTGATCAGCCCCTTGCGACCCTATATTCTCTGCAGGAAGGAATTAATATTCCTACTACATAAGCCACAGCATTCTGATCGTTACTAAACAGAACACGTTTGCTCCAGCCCCAGCCCCACTCACTGCTTCCCACAGATTCGCTCTGGAATGGGGTTAATAAGCAAAGAGCTATGGCAGAGGAGGAAGGCATCCCTGACAAATAGCCCTGGGACGGAGGGTGAAATAAGATTGTAGGAAAATTCCCCTCCCGGGGAGCCCATTCAGAGACAAGCCCAGGAGAGCCAGCTTAACTCCCAACCTAGGAAAGGAGCGTTGGAAAATCTGATTTCAGAGAATTCTGCACGGTGAACTCTAAGTACTGGTCCTGTTCCACCTCCATGAACCTGTCACTTACTCCAAAGATCTAAAGACAAACTTCTGCCTGCGTTCTGGCTTGCTGGGGGCTGATGGGAGGCCAGCTGGGGCTCAGCGGCAAAGGCTGCCGGGAAAGGGGAAGGCAAAGGGAACTGACCTTTGTTGGAGACCCGCTGTGTACCAAACACTGTGCTCATTCCTGCATCCTCTCATTGCATCCTCGAGACAAAGCTGTAAAGGAAGGATTATGAATCCCCACAGGAGGCCACTGAGACTCAGAGAGGGAAAGTCACGTGCCTGAGGTTGCAGAGCCAGTAAGTGGCAGAGCTGGGCTAGAATTCAAGTCGCATTGCAAAGCATGTTTTTCTCCCCAGATCTTTCAGAGCTGAGCCAGCTAGGGGCTGCTCTCTGGAGGGAGAGGCCAGCAGGTAGCAGTGTGACACCTGAATGTGGTTCAGAGAACTTGGAGTTCCCGTCGTGGCTCAGCGGAAACAAATCTGACTAGTATCCATGAGGATGCAGGTTCGATCCCTGGCCTCGCTCCGCTGGTTAAGGGTCCAGTGTTGCTGTGAGCTGTGGTGTAGGTCGCAGACCCGGCTTGGATCTAGTGTTGCTGTGGCTGTGGTGTAGGCCGGCAGGTACAGCTCCGATTTGACTCCTAGCCTGGGAACTTTCATATACTGTGGGTGCGGCCCTAAAAAGATAAAGAAAGAAAGAAAGAAAGAAAGAAAGAAAGAAAGAAAGAAAGAAAGAAAGAAAGAAAGAAAGAAAGAAAGAAAAAGAAAGAAAGGGAAAGGTTCTGCGCCCCCACCCCCTTATTTAAAGTGGCGCTGGGCTTTGCTTTCCCCCCTCCCTCCATGAGTACTTGGGTCGCCCCACGATTTTTCTCATCTACACCAAAGGCACTTGAATCACCTTCCATTAAAAACCGTTGACCCTCGTGATGACAGGAATTTCTGTCTTCATTCAAAGGAAAGATTTCCCCTCCGACCCCTTCTGTCAGCTGAGCTCCACTGTGCCCGGAAAGCTAGAATCTGGGGACGAGAAAGTTGGGCAAGTGTTTCTTTCACTCTCCCATCTTCCCGTGTAGCTCATTTCCGTTTCTCTCTCCTCCGGTCTCGGGAGGTGGGTCTAGTGGAGGTGGGGGTGGGGGGAGAGGAGGTCAGTGGAGCGGGGACGCTCTTCCTTGCCAGGCACTGTGGTATCATGATATTTAACTTGAACCCTGAGTTTATTGGCATCTCTTGAAATTTTTGCACCCGAGGCAATTGCCACCCTCACCTCACGCTGGCTCCAGGCTACCAAGCAGGTTCTGGTCTGTTCCACGGGCGTTTGTTCTTGGACCATCTCCGCCCCCGCCACCCCCACCCAGGACAAAGAGCCCGCAGCTGCTCAGGGTCCGCACTTTTAGGATGCATCCTTGGAACACAAAAGGATGGAAACGTGAGATGCCTCCTGGAGACCTTGGCATGGGAGCAGACACACTGACACTTCATTGGCCAAAGCAAGTCGGAGAGAGCCAGCCCACAGCCCTTGAGGTGGGGAAGGGCTCAGCCCTCTCTAGGGGAGTCACGTGGCAAAGGGCTTGCATGGATGTTCCAGCATGGGGAAGGCAAGGGCTGTTAGCATGACAGTGCTCCACAGCTAACGGGCCCTCCTGGGGTGGGCACACTCCCCACTGATCGCTGCTCTGCAGCCTCAGCTCTGGCCCTGTGCCTCTAATGAGCCAGCCTTGGACATGTCACGTCTCTGCACCCCGTTCCTGTGTCCCTGAAGCTCAGGGAGGACCACACGAGAAGGGGAACGTGAAAGCACCAGTGATTTGTAAAAGGGGTGCAAACATTAATCGTTTGACATGTGCTGATTGTAGGCTTTTAAGTCATGGTCCCCAAGTTCTTCGACACATTTTCCTTCAAGAGGTAGGGTCTTGGAGTTCCCACTGTGGCTCAGTGGGTTAGGAACTTGACGAGTATCCGTGAGGACTCAGGTTCAATTCCTGGCCTCGCTCAGTGGGTTAAGGATCTGGCATTGCCTCCAGCTGCCATGAGGTTCACAGACACAGCTCAGATCTTGTGTTGCTGTGACTGTGGTGTAAGCTGGCGGCTACAGCTCTGATTCGACCCCTAGCCTGGGAGCTTCCATATGCGCAGGTGTGGCCCTAAAACAAAGACAAAAAAAAAAGGGAAAAGAGATCGGATCTTTGTCCCCTCCCCTTGAGCTGGATGAGGGCCTGACTGCTTTGGCGAATGGTATATTCTGGAGTGATGCTACATGACTTCTAAATGTGGCTCCAAAAAGCTGCCCTGCCTGTTTCCTTGGAACCTTTTCTTGATCTTAGGATGCTCCCTTTCAGACCCCAGCTGCTTTATGGTGAGAAGCCCAATCCACGTGGAGAGGCTGTGTGGGGGCGCTCTGGACACAGATCTGGCTCGGCGCAGCCCAAAGGGCAGACATAAACACACAGGAGCCTTCAGGGGCTCCAGCCCAGACATCCTAGTCTTCCCGGAAAACACAGTGGAGGAGCGGGGAGAGGCCATTCCTGCCATCCTCTGTCCAAATTGCTGAGCACAGGATCTGAGAGCAGAAGAAAGTAGCTGTCATTTTATGTCACTGCAGTTGGAGTGGTTTGTTAAGTAGCAATACAGATTTAAAACATTCACCAAACTCCTCCTCACTGTGGGTCTCAGGGCACAGAAATGAGTCAGATGCGGTCCTTCCTCCACCTCCACAAAGAACCAGCCAGCAGCCCGTAGCAGCGATCACAGTGTAGTCTGCCATGTGCAATGATAGGGGCCGTGGACACTCAGGGAGAGGGGACCCCTAATCCTGCCTGGGTGTGGAATTCTGAACTGGCTTCTTTGGAGACAGTGATGTTGGAGTTGGGTCTAATGGATTAATAGGGGGATGAGGGAGTGTGCCAGGGATCAGAGCTCAGTACAGCTGGGTCACGGAAGGAAAATCCCGTTGTTCCTTGAAACACTCTAAATGCCCAGCTGCCACAGGACCTTTGCACTTGCAGTTATCTCCACCTGGAATGTGCTTCCTCCACATTCCCCAAGGGCTCACTTGGTTCCTTCATTTGTTATCTCTGCTCAGAGAAGCTTCTCTGACTTCTTGAGATCCCCTCCTAATCCATCACTTTCCGCCCTCTTTCTCTGCTTCGTCTTTCCTGATAACCTTGAGCATCACGTGACTCTTAATAATGTAGATGTTTATTGTATATTTCTTCTGGTAGAATGGGAGCTACATGAGATGAAGGAACAAGTCCTCCCAGGGTAGCATAGCACCTGACACACAGTAGGTCATCAATAAATATATCAGGAGTGGGCGGTTGAATGAAGAGAGAAGTAGGATCAGCTGTACAATGGGAAGACAACTCTGGGTGCAGGGAATGGATTGGAGGGCAGTGAGAGGAGCCAAGGAGAGCAGATCGGGTGGGCTGCAACTATCCAGGCGGGAACCAGCGGCAGGTAAGGGCTTCCTCTGAGACGTGGAGCGGGGTGGTGAGGAGATGGGGGTATTCAAGGCGGGAGAACTGAAGACCTGGGATCATAAGCCAGTTGTTGGGCGAAGAGTCAAAGATGGATCTCAGGATTGGCATTTGGGCAGCTGGGTGGTTGGTGGTGACAATCTCCAAAATCGGGGCTCCATCAGGACACGGTCCAGGTAGGAAGGCCATGAGCATGGGGTACAGGGCGGGGTGGAGGGGTTGAGTTTGAGTCGTGTGGAGTTTGAGGCACCTCTGGGAAATTCAAGCGCAATGGACCAGGAGGAACATGGAGGGGAGGGTCTCAAACTTAGGAAAGAAGTCCAGCCTTGAGCAATGAACCTGAGGTTCATGTCGGCTGCAGGAGAAGGTCAACTGGACAGACCAGACAGTAAGAAGAGGACCCGAGGATTTCCTGTTGTGGTTCAACGGGTTAAGAGCCTGAATCCATGGGGATGCAGGTTTGATCCCTGGCCTCGCTCAGTGGGTTAAGGATCCAGCATTGCCACAAGCTGCGGTGTAGGTCATAGATGTGGCTCGGATCTGGCATCGCTGTGGCTGTGCTGTAGGCTGGCAGATGCAGCTCTGATGTGACCCCTAGGCCTGGAACTTCTATATGCCGCAGGTGCAGCTTAAAAAGAAAGGGGAAAAAAAAGGACCCAAGGAAGACCAGGGTTTAAAAAAAGACAGAGTGGAGGATGGCAGAGGAAGAGAGGTGAGGTGGTTGGTAAACCAGAGCGTGTGGCCATGGAAGCAGGCAACCAGGAAGGTTCGAGAAGGAATAGATGGGCGCCAGTCAGTGTCAAAGCTGCCAAGAAGGGGCTGAGGGCCTCCATGAGACAGGAGAAGCCAAACTGAGGGACAGACCGAGTGTGAGGGGAGGGGCGGGCGAGCCAACAGCCAGGGTACATTTTCCTCTTTCTTCTTAAGTTCTTTTAAAAAAAAGTCTTTGTTGGCGTGTAGTTGACTTACAATGTTGTGTCTTTTTAAGTTTTTAAGAAGCATGGCCAGAAAATGGAAGAGAGACGAGACGGAGATGAGGGACTGTTCTTAGTAAATGCACCATTTTCGAAGAGGGAGAGGGCTGGAGCTTGCTGAAATGCTCTTGAGAAAGATCCAGAAGAAGAGGAGGACGACGCCACAGGAGAGGAGGAAGGGATGATGGCTGGAGCGGGGTCTCAGGAGACGTCGGGAGGGCGGGGATCCAGGCGGAGGCAGAGGCTTCCATCAAGAGAGAAAAGCTGACCGTGGAGGAGGGGGCGGAGCGGCGAGCAGAGAGCCTGCCTGCCGGGGGCTGAGTGTGAGCGGCTGAAAGCCTTTCCTGGCCTTCCAGAGCAATTGGCGTCCTGGTGTGCTGCCTGCTGGGGACGGAGGCCGGTCCCCAAGAGAACATTCTCAGCTCTCTAATGTTTTTGTAAGAAATTAAACCTCAAGTAGAAAAAGCCCGAATCAATTTTATCCAAAATGAGTAATGAGCAGAGAGGATGGCTGCAGCCCAGAAGCCTGGGGTGTGGAATTCACAGCTACAGCCACAGCGGAAAAAGCCCATTTGACATCGAATACTCACTCCACAAACACTGAGCTCTCTCTGGAGCTAGGAGCAGATGAATATGCTCTCAGGAAATCTTGGGGGGGGTGTTGGGGGGAGGACACACAGGTACCCCAGTTCTAGGAAGTGATTGCTGACAAAGGAGGGGAGGCTTTCTCCGGAGGAGACAGCAATTGTAGCTGCCTCTAAAGGATTTATAGAATTTTGCCAGGAAGAATTTCCCGGAGGTGGGGACTCATATTATTCTACTTGATGTAAGTGTAATTATATTTGCTATAAAAGCTCTTAGCTCAGCGCCTGCCCTATCATCAGCCCTCAATATAGACGAGCCATTAAAGTGTTATTGCTAATAATTTTCATGCATTTATAAATTTGACTCCACCCAACTCCCCCCAATTTTTTTTTTTTTTAAATTTTGTGTCCGTACCCATGGCATATGGAAGTTCCTGGGCTAGGGATTTGAATCTGAGTCCCAGCTGCAACTTATGGCAATGCCAGATCCCTTAACCCACTGTGCCGGACTAGGGATCGAACCCGCGCCTCCATAGTGACCGGAGCCATTGCAGTCAAATTTTTAACCTCCTGCAGTGCTAGAGGAACCCCCCCTTTTTTTTTTAATGCTTAAAATTACATAAAAAATAAGACGAGAGAGTTTAATCCCACACTGGGCAGAACTCCAGCATAAACTGTCCCTCTAAAAAGCAGTAAAGTGGCATTGAAACGTGTCTGGGAAGTTTAGGGACCAAATCAGGACCAGAGCCATTTCCGCAGTTATTAACGTGAGATCCATCCCTCATCAGCCCTGCCTGGACTCCTCGCTCACTTGGGCTGCTCCTGGCGCTGGCTCAGCGGCTCGGGTGGGGAAATCACTTCTGGTTTCCACTGAGGGCATCATCCGCAGCCGACGGTGGGCTCATTGGGAGCCACAGATCTAAGCCAGAGCTGAGTTCCGCCCTCTCCCCTTCAATCCACTCTCTGCTTCTATTTTTTCAGGCTGAAAGCCGATCACGTTTCAGATGTCTTCATCTTTCTTTCCACGATCAGCACTAGCAGTTGGAATTCTTTCAAGGCCACTTTCCTGAAGGGAACAGTGTTTATCACTGAACGGTCAGCTAGGCTTACTCATTAGCTCAATTCCCTGCTGACATTTTTGGCCCCGTCAAAAATAATCAACTCTGGCAAACCATGGACTTTTGGATCACTTGAAATGAGCCCAAATTGCGTACTAAACCCTGGATGTCAAGGACATTTTGGGCTTTCCCGTCCCCCCCCTCCCCACCAAGTGCAACTTTTAACTCCCCGAATGTTCCCCACCATCTAACACACGTGCACACACACGAACAGGCGGGCCCATGCCGCCACGCACACACGGCTGTACACATTCACACAGGCATTTACAGCACACACTTGCACACACAGACACTTGTATTCCCCTCACACCTGAACACACATCTATGCATGTAGCACCCAGGCAGGCTCACATCTCCCACCACATGTACACACACACAAAT
Source organism: Catagonus wagneri (assembly GCA_004024745.2). Taxonomy (NCBI): domain Eukaryota; kingdom Metazoa; phylum Chordata; class Mammalia; order Artiodactyla; family Tayassuidae; genus Catagonus; species Catagonus wagneri. The sequence continues at coordinate 8,800,656 of PVHT021183646.1, forward strand.
GCACGCCACGCACACATGCATTCCTGGCCATGCACACTCACACACGCACAGACATACAAATGCTCACATGCACATGTACACACAGCTCGCCCACATGGATACCCCCTCAGGCACACACATGTATGTATGCAGACACTTTTGTACACACAGGCACTCCCGTAACACACACACACATAAGCACGCCCAGATACAGCAGACACAGCCGTTCCCAACAATCTGCCAAGAACAAGTGAGGAGGAGGAAGAGGAGGAGGAGAAGGTAGACACATCATTCTTCCCCTTCTCTCAGATGACTTCTTTTCCTTGGCACCAACTTCTGCTTTGATATCTTTTGTTATTTTTTTAGATCACAAAGACACGGGACTGGAACCAAATCTCCAAGTTTTACTCATGGGAGATGCAACTTCCAGCAATGAATCTGCTGGAACAAAATGACATATCAAAAGAAGAGCTCGGAGAACTCTTGAGGTGCTTGTTATAATCTGCGGCATCCCAGTGCCCCCGGCCCCACACAGAAGAGGGAAATACACTGGACTGGAAGCCTGGATCTTACTTCTAGAAGCTCTAAAAAAGAAAAAGAAAAAGAAGAAAGAACGAGGAAAAAAATGGAGTTCCCACTGTGGCTCAGCAGGTTAAGAACCTGGTACAGTCTCCGTGAGGATACAGGTTCAATCCCTGGCCTCACTTAGTGGTTAAGGATCCAGCATTGCCACAAGCTGGGGTATAGGTCACAGATGAGGTTTGAATCTGGTGTTGCTGGGGCTGTGGTGTAGGCTGGCAGTTGCAGCTCTGATTTGACCCCGAGGCTGAGAACTTCCATATGCCACAGGTGAGACCCCAAAAAGAAAAAAAAAAAAATAAGAGCTCTGCCACACTTTTGCTGTGTGCACTTGGGCAGTTCACTCTCTGGTTCTTCCAGCTTTGACGTTTGCAGGTTCGGGTGTCCCCAAGTAACAGGTGGAGGAACATTCTTAAGCTCCTGTACCTAGAGTGCAAGTGTTGTAGCTTTCATCTCAGGGCCAGTACTGCCAGGCTGCTCGTATTTGAATGTGCATACAAATCGCCTGGGGATTTTGTTAAAATGCAGACTCTGAGTCAGTAGGTCTGAGGCGGCCCTGAGAGTCTTTCTAACAAGCTCCCAGGTGATGCAGAACCAGTTAGCCCACGCCTACGCCTTCACTGGAAAAGCCTTATACTCTTTCACTTTATTTTTTTTCTTGGCTGCACCTCCAGCATGCAAAAGTTCCTAGGGCCAAGGCTCAAACTGGTGCCACAGCAGTGACAACGCCAGATCCTGCTAGGCCACCAGGGAACTCCATCTTCCACTTTGTTTTGGCTTTTTAGGGCCGCACCCTCAGCATATGGAGGTTCCCGGGCTAGGGGTCTAATTGGAGCTGCAGCTGCCAGCCTACGCCACGGCCACAGCAACGTGGAATCCGAGCCTTGTCTGTGACCTACACCACAGCTCACAGGAATGCCACATCCTTAACCCACTGACTGAGGCCAGGGATCGAACCTTCATCCTCACGGATACTGGTCAAGTTCATTATCCCTGAGTCATGCCAGAAACTCCACGTTTTTTTCTTTTTAAAGGTAGGACGAGGCTGAGTTTTGTACCCCTCCTCCCACTGTACCCCAAGACCCAAGCTGGGACCAGAATGACGTCATCCTCTACCCTTCCTTTGGCTCTGGGTCTCCTCAGTGCCACCCACCTCCCTTATCCAAGCCAGGCCCTCAGAGCTGCCCCACTTTTGGAGCTGTGGGGGTGTCTGGAGGATGGAGAAGGCCTGCATTTGGCCAGCCTTGGAGCCCCTTACCGGCAGGAGGCAAAGCCCCTCTCTCGGAGGCTCGGTTTCCCCACCTGGAGAAGAGAGGGCTGCACCTGTTCTCGGCGCTGGCCACACTTTAGCTCCAGCAGAGCTTTCCCCAAGTACCATGGCCTGGGTGCCACCCTTCAAGATTTTATTTAATTAGACGGGAGGTGTCTCTAAAAACACTACTCAGGGGACTGTAACAAGCTCCAGAGTTGAGAACCATGAGTTACGGCGAAGGCTCAGCCCAACACCGGCTGTCAGCTGCAGTCCAGTGTCCGGTTCTGCACCCCGACCCCACGCTGTCAGATGCATCACCCTAAAGCCTCAAAAGGATTTTACCCCGGTTTTAGACAAGGTCACTCCCTCCGTGGGAAAGAACTCCTGACATGATGCTGAGGATAACGACCCCGCCGGGGAGTTGAACTTTCTTTTCTTCTGACGGGCACATGACGCGTTTAATTAAAGACTCAACCCCACACGTCAATCACCGGCAGACCTCCCCCACCAACGCACCTGCCCACGGGCGGGCTGGAAGCAGCGTTCCTCTGCGCGCGTCATGGGAAGGAAAGGGGGTCCAAGGCTGCTGCTGAGTGCCAGGAGTTAACCTGTCGGCCTGGCCAAACGGGGGGTCCAATTAGCTAGAGCCCCCGTGGCCACCTCACAGCAGAGCCCCAAATGGAGCCATGAAAAGATTTCCTTGAAGCCAGCTGGTGGTACTGCTGGAGAGTCCCATGGTTTCCATAGCGACCTGTCTCCTCCTAAGGCTGACAATGGGCCCTGTCACCAGGGGGATGATTTCGGTGTTGGAGAAGCCCAGCCCAGAATGGGTCAGCCGGGACCCCTCTAATCTCAGCTCCATAATGCCTGTTGGTGGCTCGGGGCACATCTTGGGGGCAAGCGACAGAGATGTCAGATGGGCAGCAGCCCTGGCCCTGTTGGTCTTCCTCCCCGCCCCCGCCCAGGGAAAGCAGTCATTAGGATAAGGATGGTCAACGGGGACCTCTCTGAGGTCACTGGCAGTAGAGGGTGGTGATGCAGCACTGGACACTGGAGTCAGACTAGCTGGGGTTGACATCCTGGCTCTGCCCCCTCGTGGCGGGATAACTCGTGCAAGTTACATGATGGCTCTGTGCCTCAGTCTCCCCATCTGCGAAATGGGGGAAATAATACCATCTTCTTCTGAGGCTCTTCTGAGAATTACGAGTTAACTAACGGGAAGTCCTTACCACAGTGTCTGGCACATCATAGCCTCTGGGCTTTCTCTCCTTCTTTATATGCCCACTGCCTCCATAGTGAGAGGGTTTCCACATTAGAAGGGCTCTGCCAGGGCCCCAGTCTCTCCACCAGCCAGGGCTTGGCCTGGGGGATTTTAATTATGCTGGGGTCTAGTGCACCCCAGATCTACACCAGAATCTCTGAGGGTGGGACTCAGGCATCAGCTTTTTGGAAAAGTCTACAGGTAGCGATAACACTCAGCTGAAGTATGGGGAGAAATCTGCAAGCGTTTGCCCACGTAAGTTTCCCCAGCCTGGGCTCCCAGGAATCTCCTGAAATCAGGGTAGAATCTGAGGGTGAGGCAGTGGATGGAGACTAATATTTGCTCGGTCCTAGGCTCCCTCTGTTCATTCATTCATCCCACAAACACTTCAGCTTCCACACCCTGCTTGTGCTGCACACACAGCCAGGGTGAGGCAGGGGACCCTGCCCTTTGTGACTTGCGGCAGAAGCAGACATGCATCCAGTGATCACATCTGCAGTCCCAAGTGGCCGTTGGGGCAGGGGACAGTGGTCTAAGTGGTCAGGGGAGGCAACTCATGGACCTTGAAATCTGAAGAATAGAAAAAAGTTAGCGAGTGGAAGAAGGCATATGCCAGGTGGAAAAACCCCACGTGTGTCACGGATCTGACACCTTTAGGACAGCAAAAGACAGGCGGCGAGGTTAGATCCGGGAGAGGGAGGGCGAGGGAGGGTGACGATGAAGGCACTGCAACTGGGCAGGGCCCCGCCCCTGGGGAGAGTGCAGGCCAGCCGCGCTGTGCGCCTTGATCCTGGCAATGTGGCCACTAATAGGTTTTAAGCAAAGGAGGACATGATCGGATTTGCAATTTAAAAGATCCTTCTGGCTGCTGTTGGGAGAACAGACTGTCAACCTCACAACGGTGCCGTCAGCTAAGTCTATTAGGCAGGCGATAAACCCGAGGCCGCGGGGTCTGAGTCACTTGTCAGGGTCACGCAGCTCGAGGGCGCCAGAGGCAGGACGGGACGGTAGCCTGGGTCTTCACACCCAAATCTGGGTTCTTTCCACTTCCTGCCCCCTCACTGCTCCCTGTCTTGTCCGATACAGCCCTCTGTTCCCCACTCTGTCACTATAGACCCCAGACTCCCTTTGAGGCCAGCGTGTTAATGCACATCGGATGACAGTCTTTCCCAAAGCTGCGGTGAAGGTGAATCTTCATTCCTCGGAGATCGATCTGATTTTGAGAAGCAGCCAAAAGCCAGCAGCAGCCAAACTTGGCAGAATAAAGTGGGTGATTATATTAGTTATCTGTCACTGTGTCACAAATTGCCCTAAAACTTAGTGGCTTAAAACAACAATAAACACGTATTATATCCTACAGTTTCTGTGGCTCAGGAATATGGGAGCAGGTTGGCTGCGTGGTTCTGTCTCAGAGTCTCTCATAAGATGGGAATCAAAACATCAGGCAGGGCTTGGTGCTCAGTGGGTTAAGAACCCGACTAGTATCCATGAGGATGTGGGTTCGATCCCTGGCCTTGCTCAGTGGGTTAAGGATCCGGTGTTGCCATGAGCTGCAAGTGTAGGTCACAGATGAGGCTTGGCTCTGACGTGGCTCCGGCTGTGGTGTGGGCCAGTCGCTGCAGCTCTGATTCGACCCCTAGCCCGGAGAACTTCTACATGCTGTGGGTGCGGCCCTGAAAAAATAAAAAGAAGTACTCAAATTCACAGAGATAGAAAGTACAATGGTGGTTGCCAGGGAATAATGGAAGGTGAAATGGGGAACTATTGTTTAATGGGCACAGGATGTCAGTTTTGCAAGATGAGAAGGGTCCTGGAGATGGATGACAGTGACAGTTGCACAATACAAATGTACCTAATACCACTGAACCATGCACTTAAAAATAGTTAAAATGATTCATCTTGCGTTATGTGTATTTTACCTCAATAAAAAAAATTTAAGAAAACTCTCTCATCAAAAAAGTGAAGAAGGGGTCTTTTCTCCCCAGGACACCAACCTGAAGACAACTCCTGTTCATCCGATCTTGATCCTGAGCCTTGAAAACACCCGGAGGCAGGAAACTCGTATTCATGTGGAATAATCTCGACTTGCTGGAATGGGGAAGGCATTAGTGACTCCTTCTAGCAACCCCCTCGCAGGACTCGTAATCGAGTGGGATAAATGCACATCAATCGAATAATCCAGAGGACAAGGGAACACTGCAAGTGTTCAGAAGGGCTATTGAAAGACAATGTGGGGAGCGCCAAGTGCAGGATTCTTGGGGAGAGAGGAGTTGAACCGAGGTTACTAGGAGGGAACCGCGTAAGAATAAGAAGCATGCCCACTTCTTCAAGGACCCCCGTTTACTTTTTCATGGGAGGAAAGGGGCAAGGGAGTCGACGGAAAGAGAAAAGGTCAGGAAAGAATTAGGTGGCGGACGCAGCTGGGCCCTGCACGCGGTCGAAGGGTCGCCCTGGGCAGTTTTCCTGGGAGGCGGGCACCTGCGAGGAGCTCACAGCCCCGCCGGCCGCCAGGGCGGAGCTCCAGCCAATGAGCGCCCTCGGAGCCTTGGCCCCTCCCACCGCGGAGGAGACGTGATGTTCGGTCACCCATCCCTCCCGCAGGCCGGCTGGGGCCGCGGGGCCGCGGAGACGCTGTCCTGGCTCGCTCCTAAGGCCCGCCCTCGGTGCAGTAGGGTCAAGGCTGAACCTGTCTTGGCCACACGCTGAAACCAGACCCCGTTCCCTCTAAGCCGCTAGCGACCCCAAAGACAGTGGTGAGCCCCCCGCTTTCCCCGCCCCCCGCTCCCCATCTTAGGTCTCGCTGTCTTGGCTCTCCACGCAGTATTTGCCTGGATAACCAGCAGATGGTAGCTCTCCCCCCAGTGCACACCCGGCAAAGCCCCCTAACCTTTGTGGGCAGAACCCCAAACTCTTTGGTGGGGTCGCTGAGGTTGGAGCCCATCCGAGGCCCCATTTCCCCTGCCACGTTCCCGCTCGGCCTCCTGCTGAGTCTCAGGCCTCCCAGGTAGGCGCCTACCTCAGGGCCTTTGTGCCTGCTTTGTCCACTGACTCTTTTTCCGGACACACGTGGTTTCATCGGTCCCTCCACCCAGATCTCTGCTTAAATCTCATCTGTTCACGGAGGTCTCCCATGAGCTAAATGACCCCTCTGGCATTCTGTAATACTGCTCTCCTTTTGTTTCTTCATCCCGCACTATGATATATATAGACACAGATAACTAAAATTATATATAAATTTATTTTAGTTGTCTGTGTCTACAGCAAATTCCAGGGGGTCAGAAAATTGCTTTTTCTTTTCTTTTTTTTCCTCTGCTCTATCCCCAGTGACCTGTAGCATGCCCTGGCATGTAGCAGGCCCACTGTATAGATCATATGTGCAAGTTTCTGCATGGCCACTTAGGGAAAACCTCCTCTTTGGTAAATGCTAGTTGGTGTGCCTTTTCTGCTAGGGCTGCAGAGAGGAACAATAGTGCCTGCCTCCTTGAAATTTAGGATATTACACTCGGGATAGGAAAAGAGTCTGACATGAGTAAACCACCATCAGCGACACAGAAAAAGCCCTCTTCATCTCAAATTCAAAAAGCACCCATCATTTCTTGTTAGCGAGGCTGGATAATTTCTGAAATTGATGGATGCTTATAGCATACACAAGACGAGCATCTTTGCAACAACAGAACCTTTTATCTGCCTTACAGGCAGCTAAAAACATCCCCAACCCAGGCTTTTTAGCTGTCTTGACAAAGGCTAATTTCCACAAACATCATTTTGAAACAAGGCCAAAGTGGGAAGAGTGTGCCTCATGATTCAGGCACACTGTGTGGCTAGGGGTCCTCTCTGAGCCCCAGTTCCCCCCCCTTTTTTTTAGGGCTGCACCCGCGGCATATGGAGGTTCCCAGGCTAGGGGTCTAACAGGAGCTGTAGCCGCCGGCCTTCGTCACAGCCACAGCAATGTGGGATCCGAGCCGCGTCTGCGACCTACACCACAGCTCATGGCAACACCGGATCCTTATCCCACTGAGCGAGGCCAGGTATTGAACCCGCAACCTCATGGTTCCTAGTCGGATTTGTTTCCGCTGCACCACGACAGGAACTCCATGAGCCTCAGTTTCTTTATCTGTGGCTTGTATGGGCAAGGGGGGGCTGGACCAGATAACTTTTTTTTTTTTTTGAGAGTAGGTTTTATTCAGCGGACATTCTTAGGACTTGAAGCCAGGGAGGCAACATCTCAATAAACCTGAGAAAACTGCTCCCCGAGAAGGTCTCTTATGGCTTGAAGGCTCTTAGGCTGAGCCCAGAATTTCAAGGGCACGTCCTCGTCCATGTGCTAAGCCCAAGTGGCTTGCTGTCCGTGGGGACAGGGAACCCAGTGAGGCAAGGCTGGGCTTGGTGGCTTCCTCCCCGGCCCCTCAGGCCCAGGATCCCTACCCGCCTTCTAAATCACCTCCCTACCTCTGCCTTTCCTTATCTGACTGCATCGCACTTCCTCTCCCACACTAGGCTTGCTGTGTCTTCTTCTCAAACACGCCTCGAGGCTTTGCATTCGCCATGCCCTCTGCCCGGAAGTCACTTGCCCCAGATGTCCCCGTGGCTCCCCCCGCCTGACTTCCTTCAGGGTCCTGCTCAAGTGTTCACCCCTGCCGTCTCTGACCCTCTACCTCAAGGGAACCCCGGACACGCCACACCACTCTCCTCAGCTTTGTTTTCCTTCACAGCACTTGCCACAAAATGAAAAGTCTGACTGCCCCCCCCGCCCCGCCCCACGGAACACCTGCTTCCTCTGGTAGGGTCTGTTCATGGCTGTACCCCAGCCCCGAGAAGCCAGCACACAGTAGGTGCTCAAAAGGTGTTTGTTGGAGGAGCGAGTGAACAAATACGAAGAACAGAGAAAGAAACCCCCGTCTCCACCCTCCCAGCTCCCACTCTTGCCTGGTAGACCCCCAGCCTCGAGGCTTCGAGGTACCCACCCAGGCCACAGGGTAGTCAAGCCGGTGGGGTTCACGGGGGCCCAGTTGAACAAAAGAGAGCCAAGGCCTGGAGGGGGGGAGGGGACTCAGCCTCTGACGTCACAGAGCAAGTTGTCCTGAGCGCTTTGCCTAATGTCACGAACGTGGCCATCTTCTCCCACACAGGCCACCCCAGCCTTTGCCTCCCCTAAACTGTGACAAGATGCCCGAGGATGCCACGCCCGGTCTCAGACCCGGGACAGGGACGGACGGGAATTGACAGTCTTGCAAGTCTGCGGGGGCCTGGGTATCTGGCATCCATGCTTCTCCTGTCACCTACACCACAACCCAGTAAGGGTAGAAGTCATTGTCCCCTTTTATGGACTATCGAAGTGAGGCTGGGAGAAGTGAAGTGTGCCCAGGTCACACTAAGCCAGGAAGTGGCCCGGCAGAGCACATCTGTCTGTTAGAAGTTAGAGCCTGGGGTTCCCTGTTGGCTCAGTGAGTTAAGGACCCAGTGTGTCACTGCTCTGGCTCAGGTCACTACTGTGGTGAGGGTGCCATCCCCGGCCTCGGAATTTCTACACGCTGTGGGTGCAGCCAAAAAAAAAAAAAAAGAAATTAGTCTGCGAAAAGCCATCTGGGGTGAGGGCTGCAGCCCCCGGAGCTCCCTGCCCCGGAGGGAAAGCTGTCAGTCAGCGGGAGCTCGTCCCCTCCTCCCGCCCCCTCCACCTGCCAGAGTCACATGGCACCTCAGGGCGCAGAGCCTGCGGGGGCGCCTCCCCTGGGAGGCCTCGCCGGGAGCCCTGGGAGCTGCACCCTGTGGGTGGCTGGGGTGGGGGGACGTGCACAAGCTCGTGTGCACACACGTGCCCGCAGAGGCTTCTCTGGAGGCAGGTCAGCCTGCAGGGTTGGCGCGCCCCAGACCAGGGCACACATGGAGACACCTCCAGTGTCAGAAATGGCAGGAGACCTTGCCTGACACGATGCACCCTCAGCCAGGCCAGCCCCTCCACCCGTCAATCAAATTTAGAGCCTTGTAGGTCAGAACTGGGGCAGGCCTAGTATGAGGTGGGGTCCTTATGAGAACATTCACTGAATAAATCTGTGAAATGCAAAGGCTCAGAGCTCCCACTATGGCTCAGTGGGTGAAGAACCCGACGTGATCTCCGTGTGGATGCCAATTTAATCCCTGGCCTCTTCAGTGGGTTAAGGATCCAGCATTGTTGCAACCTGCGGTATAGGTCGCGGATGGGGCTCAGATCACACGTTGCTGTGGCTGTGGTGTAGGGTGGCCGCTGCTGCTCCAATTTGACCCCTTCCATGTGCTGCGGGTGCAGCCCTAAAAAGAAAAAGTTCAAGGGCTCCAAGGTCAGACCACTTGGATTAGAATCTGGGCTCTTTCCCACCTGGTTGCTGGTTGACCACAGAGAAGTTCTTGCCCTCTCTGAACCTCCAATTCCTCATCTACTTTAAGACACTATTTACTGAGCTCTTGCTTAGTGACAGGCATGGTTCTAAGCTCTATGTCTATATTTACTCCTCCGAGCAACCTTATGGAGCAAATACTTTGGCCATCTGATTTAGACTTAAGGAAACTGAGGCACAGAGTGGTTAGGTAACTTGTCTAAGGTCACACAGCTGGGGAACAGTGGAGTTAGGATTTGATCCCAGACTATGAGGCTTCAGAGTTCCAGAGTTCAATCACTGTTTGGTCTACTGTCTACTAAAGATTAGAGATAATATGTATTAAGTCCCCAGCACTGTACTGGCTCAGGTCAGGAGTCAACAAATGATTATTATTACCATTTTCAATAATACCGTGGACCTCTTGAGAAGTGATGGAAGACACAGGTCTTCTCGGTAGCAGATTGCACATACACGTAAAAGATGTTGCTTACCGTTTTAAGGGGTCCCGTTTCTAAATTCTACCCACGAACCCTCCTCCAGAACCTGTGCTCAAGCCCAACCCTCTGATTGGGTATTGAAGGTGTTCACACCATATAACTTCATTTGATCGGCTGAGGTGGGTGTTATTAGCCCACTGGACAGGTGAGAAAACTGAGGGAAACATCAAGGCTCCATAGCAAAGGGTGGCAGGCACGACTCTTCTCTTCTCGAGGGGTGGGGACTGTCCCCTTCTCCCTGGCTGGGTGTTGCCTGACCTTGACCCTGAACCCCAGGTGGGAACCAGAGTCCCCAGGGCCCTGCCTGACACGATGCACCCTCAGCGAAGGCTATTTGGTCAGTGAGTGAGTGGTGAATGGAGTCACGGGTGCATCTACACTGGGCCAGGCCATGTCCAAGGCCAGGGACTCAGAGCTCCTCCGGGCCTCTGCCGGGCCCTCTGGGGTCTCCATGAGGAGAAGGAGACAGAGGAAGAAATGAAGGCACCGCCAGGGGAATCCTGGAATGTCAGAAGCCACAATTTACAGGTGAAAAAACTGAGGCCCAGAGTGGAGTGTGACTTGATGTGCACGGCCACACGGCGGGGGTGGCGGTGGCCCGGACTGGACATTGGGCTCTTGAGGCTCAGGCCGGAGCTCAGGCAGCAGCGGTCAGAAGGAAGGAGCCCTGAACTTGGAGTCAGATTGCCTGGGTCCAAATCTTCGCATCTCTTAGTGCTGTGACTCCGGGCAGATGGCACGGCCCTGGTTTCTACACGTGCAAAATGGTGATAGTATCTGCCTTGTAAAACTGCTATTGGAATTAACCAATTGTCCAGCGCGTCCCCCTCCTTTTGTCAAATGAAGATAAGTTGTAAGGATTAAGTGAGGATGCAGGTAGAGGGCCTGCCTTCTACCCACATAAAACTGCGCTCGGTGAATAGTAACTGTTACCACAGGTATATATTGTTACAGCGCTGAGCAGCCAGGATTTGCATCCATGAATGTTACATCCATGGGTGGATAGACCAACAGACAGGCCGACGAGTTGGTTGGCGGAGCCGTGGGAAGCAGGGTGGAGAGAAGGATGGATGGGAGGGAATGGGCGAATGAGTGCATTGGTGGGGAAGTTGGTAAGAGATAGGTGGATGCATAGACAGGCGAGCCAGTGGATGGAAAGAGAGGGAGGTTTGGGGGCAAATAATAGATGTACGCGGGAGAGTAGAGGATGAATGGATGTGTGGATGGATATGTGAGTGGGATAATTGGTCAGATGGGTGGAAAGATGAATGCGTGGACCCGTGGGCAGGAAGACAGAGAGGCGGATGGACAGTGAGTTCCCTCCCCCTGGAATGGAAGCTGAGGAGCTGGTAGAGGCAGCTCAGAACTAGCGTGGAGGTCCACAGGATGGGGAAGAAAGAGCGGTCAGGAGCTCCTCGCTCCAACAAGGCGATTCTGGACCGAGGCGGTGAGAGGCTGCTCGTGATCTTCCCACGCCTGTGCTTGGAACGGGAGCCCAGGGGAGTAAGACGCTTAGGAGGAGGGCGGGCCCAGGGGCCGGGCCCTCACGTGCACACGTGCCTGGATGCCGAGTGCAGGCGGAGAGCTACCGTCGGAAGGGCACAGCCTCTGCCAAAGGCCGGGGCAGCACCACGGCCCAGAAGGGACGCTTAGCTGGAGAGGCCTTTGGCCAAAGCAGACCCAGAGTGTGTCCCTGGGGACTCCTTGGATCCAGGCCAGAAGAACAAAATGTCCCATCACCAGGGGCTGCGCAGCAGCGGGAAGCGATCCTTTGGGGTTTATTGCCGACCCAGCCGCTGACGCACCGAGTGGCTTTGGACACGTCCCCTCCCCCCACCAGCCTCCTTTCCTCACCTGTAATCGGAGCCACAGTGCCTCCCGGGTCCCTTTTAGTGCTGACACCTTACCGTGTGGTCCGACCTGATCCAACACTAGGGTTTCTAAGAGCGTCCTCGGCAGGGGGCGGGGCCGGAGACGGGGTCCTGGGGGGAGGGGTAGTTAGTGGCTATTCCGCTCCTCAGAGGGTGACCCAGGATCTAAGGACCTGTTCCAGCCCATGAGGGTTTAGGTGACAACAGGGGCTCCCTTCGACGGCCCCCACTTCACTCAGGCAGAGACCCGAGTTCACCCAACGGCTCCCACTTTCCCCGTCTCTGCCCTACCCCGACCACCTCGGGTTTCTCCCACTGTCACTGCCCATGGCTCACCCCACTGGCCTCTTTGGTGCCGCTTGAACTTGACAGGCAGCCCTGCTCACGCTGGTGCCTCGTGTCCTGCAGAACTGTTTATACTGCTCCCTTGCGCCTCCCCAGCAGCCCTGCCCACCGCACAGATTACTTTCTAACAGGCTCGCCCAGGCACTCCCTTTGCTAGTGGGTGTTTTCCCCAGGACCAAGGATGTCACTCCAGGGCAGGGACTGTGTGCTGAGTTCCTGGCACACGTGGTGCTGTTTGCCGTTGTCCAGGGATCTGATCGTGCTGACCGGAGGCGATGGCGTCGGGCACAGGGCTCATCGCTTACTGGGCACAGCGCACGCGTAAAAGACACAGGGTCATTACCTCCTGGTTTATAGAGGAGCACAGACCCTCAGAGGGGAGGGAGTTGGCTGGAGGTCTCCCAGCAAGGCTGGGAGCAGAAGGTGCCAGAGTCAAGTCCAGGGTCATCCCATGAGAGTTCCTGGAGTCCATGGAGTCCCAGTGCTGCCATCATGGGATCTTGACCTTGAGCAAGTCCCTTGCTCTCTCTGAGCCTCAGTTTTTCCATCTGTAAAAGGGGGCAGTAGCAGCCTCATTTTTGCAGGGCTGTGGACGTGAATGCTTTCAGTGGAGAACTGTGCCCCGTGTCACTGGGTGTTTTGAAGCCACTGTGCCACCAAATGTCCAGGCAGGGAGAGCCGTGGTCCCCAGACAAGCCTGGGGCCCCAGACTCGGTTTGGAATGATACAGAATAATGCTGATTTAGGATCGGGGATCCAGTCCCTCCTTTCCTGCCCGTTTGTAGCCCCAGCTCCAGTGGACACTGCCTGTAGTGACTTCTCACAGCTGTGGGGACAGGGCTGGCCGGGAGCGGAGAGGCGGGCGGGGACAGGAAGGCCTCAGAGCGTTCCCAGGCTGAAGGCCACCAAGGAGCTGCTCTTGAATTCCTCCACCGCAGCTGGGCCGAGCCAGACGCGGCTTTCCCAGACCCCGCTGGCCCCTGTCTCCTGGGGATAAACATAGCTCCCCTCCCCGCACCTCCACCCTGCACTCCTGGGGCGGGGGAAGCCCCGCGAAGAGGAGGACTCCCTGGGGGCAATTCCAGGCCTCAGCTTCCTCACCTGGAAAATGGGTTTGGAGCAGATGACTTCGCCCAGGGTGCCCGGTGCTGGAGTCCAGAACAGAGCAGGCGGCCCCAGAACCTGCCCAGCAGACGGCTCCCCCCACCCCGGTTAGAAGGGGGCAAGTTGTTTCCTAACTCTGACCACAGGCTCCACATCTGGAAAGTGGGCCGGTTGGAAGTCGTCTTCCCCTCTGCTCTTGTGTTACAGCTGGAGGAGGAAAGCGGGTTATTAGGGCTGGGGAAGAAAGAGCACTTAGTGAGCTCCCACTGTATACCAGGTGCTTTTTGGACCCCATCTCACCTGTCTGTGTATTAGTTTAACGTTGCTGCTGTAACAAGTCGCCCCCTCCTTTGGTAGCTTAAAGCGACACGCATTAATCACCTTGCAGTTCTGGAGGTCAGAAACCCAAAGCAGTCTCACCAGGCAAAAGGTGTCGGCAGGGCTGGTTCTTTCTGGAGTTTCTAGAGGAGAATTTTCTTCCCTGACCTTTCTAGAATGGATGCTGTCTTCATCCCCGCATCCTGTGTCCTGTCCTCCCCCTGCTTCTGCTGTTCCGCATCCTCATTCCCACTCGGACACGCCTGCCTGCCCCTCAGAAGGATCCTCAAATCGCACTGGACCCATCGGATATACCAGGATGATGTCCTCCCTGCAAGGCCCTTAACTTAATCATTTCTGCCAAGTCCCCTTCGCCGAGGCAGGACACAGTCACAAGTGTTTGGAGGGACATCATTCTGCTTAGGCCTGTCATCATGATCTGTCGTGGGGCTCAGTTGCAAGTCCCAGCTTCGCCGCTTTGTAGCTGCGTGACCTTGGGCACAGGGTCAAGTTCTCCAGCCCTGTTTCCTCACCTGCGAATCGGAGAGAATGGCAGAGAATTGGTGGAGATAAGGCAGGGAAAGCTCGGGACGCAGTACCCACTGCCAGGGCTGAGTGAACCAGCAACACCGGTTGAGCAGTAACCACAGTGATGCTGGTAATAATAACGATACCAGTAATCATAGCAGCCCTTGCTCGTGAAGGACTAACGTTGGGCCCCTCGCTAAGCTGAGCTGAGTTTATGGAGGTGGGGCGGAGAGCCGTGATCCCGGCCCTCGTGGAACTGAGTCAAGAAGACAGACTTAGAACCAATGATCACAGATAATGACGTCATCACCAGAGAGGCCCAGAGACACCCGCGATCACACAGCTGGGAGGAGGGGAAAAGGGTCGGATTCACACCCAAGTCTGTCTGATTCCCAAGCCCTTATGTTTCCATGACACGCCCAGTCCCTCAAGACTGGTTGAGGCCAGCAGAGGACCAGGGACGGGAAGGGACTTGCCCAGTGCAGACCCAGATCTTTGGGCATCCTGCCTAAAGTTCTTCCCAGGGGAGATTCTGAGCCGTAAATTACTAACGATTAGTGACAGTGCTGGCGGGGAAGGCAGGATGGATGTTCTTCGTGTCCGATCTCATTCAGTCTCCACGATGCCCCAGGAGAAGAGAGCTGTTATCCTGCTTCCCAGGATGCTTTCCAGGAAGGGCCTGGATTTGCAAGTCACGTGGCATGCCCAGGGTCACCCGGCAAGCTAACTGACAAGCGGAGCCCAGGAAACTCACTAGGAGACGGGTCTGGCATGGAACCTCCAAGTCCAGGTTTGCCTGGCCCTAAAACCGGTCCCTCAGCCCTGTGCACCGGGCTCCTCCAGCTGGCAGGTGTGCGGTGGGCGGGTGCGGTCCTGTGGTCTTAAGCCCAGGGTGGAACTCTGGGATTAAGATGGTCTTCAGGGCGATGGCTGACCTGCTGGCGCCACCTGGTGGCCACAGGGAAATATGCCAGTTTCTCCTGGGAGCCTCAAGGACCCCCCAGAGGCACAGGGAGAGAGATGTGAATATAAATTCCTCATCCTCTAGCCAGCTAGATCCTTTAGCAGATCGTGGGGGCTGAGCTAAAAGTGATCAGAATGACCGTAGTCATCCTGCAGCTGAGAAAACTGTGGCCTGGACGGGGAACTACACACCCTGCCAGTCAGGAGCAGACTCAGGTGTCTGGAGACAGGGCTGCCCTGCTCCGCTCCAGCCTCTGGGAGATCAGAACGAATTAGCTCTTTATGGTGCCTCCGTGGAGATGCTCAGAGCAGAGAGGGGCCTGCCCAGGCTCCCATCAACATCCGGAAGCCAGGTCGGGGCTCTGGGAGGCCTGGCCCCCTGTCCCACTCCATGCAGACACAGGGGCTCCAAGTCTCTTGGTGGGCGGGCAATGGCAGACCAGAGTGGAAGGTGTGTGTGCCCCTCTGGATCTGGGCGAGCAGGGCCGACGGCCCAGGGCTGGGAGGAGGAGAAGCTGCTAGGCGTTGATTGCAGGCTTAGTCCCGAGGAGGGAGAAGGCGGGCTGGAAAGAGAAACAGACTGTCTTGGCTGAAGTGATAACCACAGCACCTCCCATAGAAATGTGCCATGATTCTTAAGGACTCACGTGGCTGGAGAAATCCCCCGACTCTTAGAAAAGCATAGTCCTGGTCCTCAAGGAGCTTGACTTCTTCATTAATTCAACAATCACTGACCACCTAGTCTGTGCCTGCCCCACGAGGGGTGCTGAGGATCCACAGACCAGCCAGAACCCGGCTCCCGCTGTTCAAGACCCCACAGCCCAGAGGGGAAGACAAATAGATGACAGATCATAAGAACTGGGTGAGGAGAATCAGCGAGGCTCCCCCGGGGAGAGGGGCTGGGTGCGGAACAGGATTTGCAGCCAGACAGATCTGGCTGATGATACTAACAAAACAGCGGCTAGCTTTTATGGAGTGTCTACTCTGTTGCCAGGCTCTGATGTAAGCAGTTTATTAGCTAATTTGGTGACATCCTTACTCTCTCTCTTACTAGCTGTGTGACTTTGGGCAGATTACTTAACCTCTCTGATCCTTGGGATTCACATCTGCGAATTGGGAACCATAGCATCTACCTTGCGAGATTCTTGTGGGGCTTGAATAAGATGGTGAGTGTGTATGTGTGTGTGTATGTGTGTGTGTCTGGTACCTGGAATGCAGCAGATACTCCACAAATTGCTGTCATCATCAAATCAGTGCTGGAACAGAGGGATGCTGAAAAGGCCACACAACCTCATGCATATGCTAAGTGTCATCTCTGGCTTGGGGATCGTGTGTCTGAGGTTGAGAGCGGATGGGAGGGAGCAGATTAGGACAGACTCCTGCATAGGAGGGGAGATGTGGCCAGAGCCTGGGAAAGTGGGGTCCCGCCCTCTCCTCCTCCTCCTCAGCACCCCCCCCACCCCGCTCCGAGGCTCCCTCGCTCTCCTCTGTCCCCACCCCACTCTCCTGATCCTGCCCTCACCATCTGCTGCCTGGACCCTCATTTCCATGATTGCACTGCCCACCCCTCCTCCCTGCAGCCAGAGGGAGCTTCTAGAACACAGATCTGTTTGTCCCCGACTCTCTCCTGCTAGTTGACCCTGCCCCACAGAAAAGCCTATTCAAGTGTGAGGTTCCTCCTCCCCGGCACCGGCCTGTCATCACAGCGACCCTGAAGCTGCACGGAGCTCCCTAACAGATCCTGCGGGCCCTCCAGGCGGTGTCCTCTGCCTGCAATGTGCTTCCCTCTGCCCTCACCCTAGACTCACGTACCACTCCTGGGGGGAGCCATCCGTGCACCCCGCCCCCGTGGTTTCAGAGACACGCCCCCCCCCGCCCCCCAGCCCACACACGCGCCAGTTTTGCTTTGTCCTTCCTACCTGGCTAATTCATCCAACTCCTTTACTAGCCGATCGCGCTAAATGATGTGGAATCAGCCAGCTTAGAAGCACCTCCATCAGCATCAGGCACTTTGGTTTCCGTGGGGCCAGACCTGTCATCCTGGCACGCTGCCGTGGCATAATATCACGACACTCCCCACCTGACTCAGTGCCAGGCCCTCTGTTAAGGATTTCACTGCTAGTATCGCCCCCTAGTGGGGAACTGTTACCACCCCCTTTGACAGATGTGGACACTGAGGCCAAAGAGGGGAGCAAATGAGCATCAGGAATGAGCTGCCACACTGTCCCATCTCACGGTGCCCGGGTGCTGTTCCTGCCTGGAACACCCTTCCCCGCCCTTCCTGGCTGGCTCACCTTCCGGCTTCTCCTGAAGAGGCCTGCCCTCTGACCGCTGCGTTATATGCCACCAGGACAATCTGCTTGTTCCCTTATAGAGTGACTCAAGGTGTTTCTTTGGGTTCTTTGTGTTGTTTTCTGCACGCACCACACTTGCACGCACGCGCACACACACACACACCTGTAAGAGCGGGAGGTATGATTCCGCTCCGTTTCGTCCCTGAAGTGTAGCAGCTGAGCCAGCCTCAGAAGCGGTTCCCCACGGGTCCTCGCCTCCTGATATTCGCACTGTGGGTCGTCCCCTCCTGCGCTGAGCGGGAGGACCTGCGCCACCCATAACATGCTGTGGAAGTGACTGAGAGTGACCTCTGAGGCGAGGTCATAAAAGACATCGCAGCTTCCGCTTTGCTGTTTTCTGGATCACTCGCTCTGGGGGAGGCCAGCTGCCGGGTCCTGAGGACACTCAAGTCGCCCTTTGGAGAAACCCACATGATGAGGGTTTCCTGCCAACAGCCAGCATGAACTTGCCCACCACGTGGATCCTCCGGCCGCAGTCCAGCCCTCAGATGACTGTGGCGACCCAACCAATACCCTGAGCACAGCCTCCTGAGACCGGAGCCAGAACCACACAGCCGAGCCCCACAGAAAATGTCTGAGATAATATATGTTTTGTTTTATTTCTTTTCTTTCTTTTTTTTTTTGCCTTTTTTAAGGGCCACACCTGCAGCATATGGAAGTTCCCAGGCTAGGGGTCAAATCAGATCTGCAGCTGCTGGCCCACACCACAGCCCCAGCGACGCCAGATCTGAGCCGCGTCTGCAACTTACACCACAGCTCACAGCAACGCTGGATGCTTAACCCACTGAGCGAGGCCAGGGATCAAACCCACATCCTCGTGGATACTAGTCAGTTTCATAACCCACTGAGCCACAAGGGGAACTCCTGAGATGATAAATGTTGATTATTAAGTCTTGGATAGTTTGTTATGAAGCAAGAAATAACACATTTGACATTTCCCAGAAATTTGTTGTATAAAGAGGTGGATCAATGGATGGTGAATGCTAGTAAGAGCCTCCAGCTCTGCGCCCTTTCTCCGTGCCAGGCTATGTGTGTTACATGCATTGCTTTATGGTAAACGGTCACAGCAACCGTGTGAGATGCTCACTTTATGGACGAAGAACCTGGTGGGACAAGGAGAAGCGACTTGCTCAGCAAGACCTGCTCTCTGGCAGCTGCGGGCGATGGGATTCCCTGCTGCGCCACGCTGCCTGGGTGACTCCTGTCCCCCGCCCCTCTTTCCAACTCCCTGGGGCCCAGGAGGGTCCTGCAGAGGTTGACCCCAGAGCTGAGTGGCCTTGGGCAGCGGAGCTGGGAATGGCAGAGTTCACGCGGCAGAGCCGGCTCTTCTTGCCCAGCTGCTGGGAGCTCTGCCCTGTCCCCTACTGATGGGTGCCCGCTGGACGGGACTGCGGGGGGAGGGGGGCAGAGCAGCTTCTGTCGAGTCATTCCCAGTGGAACCCAGTCACTGTGGGGGTGGCGTGGGGCTCAGAGAGCTCAGGTTTCGACCAACTTGTCATCATCCTGCTCCTTAGAGTATGTGCTCGGCTTATACCTCCCATGGTGCAGGCTGGGCATACAAAGGACTTCAGAGGCTCCATTCTCTGGATCCTAAACAATATGGAGAGGGCAGAGCAAAAAATAACAACGGGAAGCCACCAGCCCCTCTTGCCCTCTAAGGGAAAACTGTTCCTTTAGCCCCCTGTAGGCTTCTGGGGAGCATGGAGCGTTCACACCCACATTTCCTAAGAAGGGAACTGGCCTGTGCAGAGCCGACCCCTCATGAAAGGGGTGAGGTAGAAGGGGCCTGGGCACAGGCAGCCAGGGTCCAGATCAAGTTCTGCTGGTCACAGGCGCTGTGTGACCTCAGGCAAGTTGCTTAACCTCTCTGTGCCTCCGGAAAATTCATCTGAAAGAATCAGGATAATGACAGCAGCTGCTCCCCAAGAATAAATGGATGCGGCGTGAGGCAGAGGTCCGTGTGCACCAGGACCTCAGCTTACCCCTGGTAGTCTTGCCTGTGACCTTACAAGGTGGGCACCGTGACTGCTGTTTTCAGATAAAGGACCTGAGGTTAAGACTCTCCGAGGGGCCACGCAGAGCTCGTAAGAGGCAGAAATAGCCAGGGTTCCAATCTGAACGACGTCCTTGCCTCTGTGTCACCTTGCTCCTGTTTATTTCCGAGCCTGCACCGCCTGCATCTCTGGGTGGCACCTGTTAGAGGCAGTCATTGTTGACAGGCAAACGGATAGAATGGGTCGGGACGGGTAGTGAGCTCCCAATCACTCCAGAGGTATGCAAGCACCGCCTGGGCACGGTAGGGGTCCTCAAGCGTCGGATTTGGGGTTGAACCCGGTGCCATTTAAGGCCCTTCCTTGCCCCTAGATCTTAGGGCTCATACTGTCCTCCCCCCAAAAACAATGAGGACACAGGAATTATTTTGGCTTATTTTACAGGGTGGGAAACTGAGACCCAGAGCCAGGATTTGCCCAAGGTCACTCATCCAGCCCAAGGTGAATCTGGGCACTGGCCTCAGCTAAGGTCGGCGGTCTGCTGAGTCCACCTTACATCACATCGGGCGTAGGGGAGATGAAGCAGGAAGGTGGGCTCCTGCCTCTGAGGGACTAGAGAAGGGGCTGGGTGAAGACAGGCCCTTAGGCAGTGCAGGGCAAATCCTAGAGCCAAACGCGGGTGCTCGGGGTGTTTGGGGCCAGGGAAGGGGTGAAGGTCACCAGTAATGGGGACCTCAGACTTCTCTTGGTCCAATTGATCAGATGGACAAATGAAGACCCAGAGAGGTGGTGCTCTTGTCCAGGGACTGTAATGTCGTGCCCAGGGTGGGGTCTGTAATACTTACAAGGCAGGGTCTGTAATAAGCACAGGGTGGGGGGCGGGGGTCTGTAAGATGCGCAGGACTGCTGAGAAAATAAGAGGAGGGGGCATGGGGGAGGGTTGGGCAAAGCCTAAAGCTTTAGCAAAAGTGAAGGATAATTCAAACCAGGCGGGAGTCTCCTGGCCACACTCAGTGCCCTTCCGGCCCCTCCCTGCCACACACTGTAGAAATAGCTATCCTTTTCCAGGTACCTGGGATGGACAAAGCCCTGGTCATTATGTTCTCCTTTATCCTGACAGCCCTGGGAGGAAAGGACTGGAAATCCCGTCACCTCCATTTCTTCAGAAGAGGAAACTGCAGCCAGCGAGGTTAAGCGACCTGACTGAGGTCGCACAGCCAGTGAGAGGCAGAGCTAAGGGCTAATAACTCTGACAAGCGCGTGCCAAGTGCTAGGTCTTTGCCCCACGTCACCCTGCCTCCGAGGGCCTCCTACTGAGGGTAAGAGGACGCCCCCTCCAAGGTCATCTCAGCTGACCTTCAGGGTGACAATAATCTCAGCCTCAGCACCCACCTTCTGGAGGATGACTTGTGCTCTGGCTAAGAAACTGCAGCCCTTGTCCCGGACGTGGGGCAGGTGGCAAAGCTGCTAACGGGGTCAGCACTGTAAGCCTTGCTCACATACGTGTGACACCCACTCAGCAAGGATCTCTCTCTCTCCTCTTAGTATTTATTTATTTATTTACTCATTCATTCATCTATTTCTTACCAGTTTGGGGGGCGAGAACTCACATCTCTGCACTTAACGCATTTATAATCCACAGTGCAATGGTTTTAGTCTACTTGCAGAGAAGCCATCACCACAATCCGTGTTAGAACATTTTCATCACCCCAAATGAAACCCTGCACCCCTGGGCAGTCAGTCTTTACTCCTCCTCGCCCCAGACAACCACTAATCCACTTTCTGTTCTCTGTGGACTCTTCTGGATATTTCTAGAGAGGGAGTCACATGATATGTGGTCTTTTGCAAGCAACTCTTAGTGAAGCTTCTGCAGGAAGACAGTTTTCTAAGGAAAGGAACAGAGTGGTCAAGTAACTTGTCCAAGGTCACCCAGCTTGGGAACGGAGGGTGGATTTGGACCATGTCTGTCTGGCACCGGCGATCCCAGGCCACCTTCTTAAGACTCCAGCCCAGAGTTCACAGGCAGCTTTGGGGGGCTGGGATTGGGGGGTTTGATGTCTGAGAGGCTAGGGGTGTTTGTGGGTGTGGAGGGGCAGGGGGCTGCAGGAGGCACTGGTTCCCACCCCGAGGACTATAGGACCACAGAGAGGAAAGGAAATGTGCAGGGTGGGCGGTGGGAGTGGGCAGGGGTCAAGCTCTCTGCACTCCTGCTCCCAGACCCCGGCCCAGGAGGATGACTCAGCCCGGCCCAGGAGGATGACTCAGCCGGAACGGAGCCCCGGAGCTGGCTGTCCCTCTGCCACCTCCTCCTCCCCCACCTGTCCCTCTCTGGCCGGAGCTCCCAGGAGGTAATTATCACCAGCCCCAGGGTGGCTATGCCAGAATCGCCTGGGCCCGCACGTCCTCTGGGCCAGGCGCTGTCCCCACGCCCTTGTAGTTAGGGGGATCTGCTCACCCGTTACTGGAATGCACCTTCGGGGTCCATGTCAGAATCTCCGGTCCTCTTGGTGCCGGAAAGATGTTACTGGAGTTCGGGTTCTTTTTCATGGAGCCAAAGAGTGACCTTGGTGAACACACAGGCAGCAAGCAAGCAAAGTCTTTATTACAGGCAAGCAAACAGCTCCCAGGGCAGCTGGGAACAGGGAGAAGAGCCCCCCTCTCTCTTGTCCTTTAGGCTCTTTTATCCCTTAACGATGGGGGGTGGTTACCAACCTGGGGTCCAGTAAGATGTGGTCTTCTCGCATTGGCCTTGCCCAGTCACCTGTATCAGTCCTTGTCCAGGAGGGACCTTGGGCGATCGTCCCTCAGTCTCACGGTTTCTTTGCCCTTCTCTTCCCCTAGACTGAGTCACAGGGGGTTAAAGATGAATGTCCATCTGGGCGTAGGTACCGTCCCTGTAGCGAGCAAGGGCCGTGGGGATGTTACTCCCTGGAGACCTTAAGCCGCAGATGTGAATCGATAGCCTTATCAAAGAAGGCACCCTGACTGCCCGGTCATTACTCCGCCTCACTCTTGCAACGCTCTTTGTATTGTTTAAGCGACTTCCGCATCTTGACCAAAAGAAATCAAATTGAAGAATACGCCCTTTCAGGGGGCTTTCGGCTTTGGACCCTCGATCCGATCCATCCTACCAGCCCCCTTGGAAATCACCAACTTAATGATTCCCCATCCCCTTTCATGGATGGGGAAACTGAGGCTCGGAGACAGAAAAGCGGCTTCTCCGAGGTCACTCGGCTGGGATGGGGCAGGCTTGAAGCATGTGTCCCAGTCCTCTGGGCGTGGCAATCTGAGGCTTTGGGTGTAGGCCCAGCCTGCCCAGTGTGGGGACGGGGTGGCTTGACCCTTGGTGGCTTAAGAGTCGGAGGAGAGCCGCAGCCGTTCATTATGCTCCAAGACCAAACACGTATTCACTTTTTCATCCGCTGATTCGCTTAGAGCCTGGGTTGGAATACCAGCTCCATCTGTGACTTTCAGCAAGTCAGTTCACCTCTCTGAGCCTGTCTCCTCATCTGTGCAACGGGCATGGTAATAAAAGCCCCTGCCGCAGAGGGCTGGAGTGAAGATTAAATGAGTGAAAATTGTGTACAGCGCTTAGGAAGTGCCCAGCTCATGATGAGTGCTTGATAAATAACTGTTGTTATTATTATTGTTGTTATAGTATTGTAACCTGTTGCTATTATTATTCCTGGTCAGTGCATTATGTGGGTGGAACCTAATACCACCCCTCCCCGCCTCCCCTGTCCCCAGCCTCAAGAACTCACAGGAGGGGTTCCCACTGGGGCTCAGTGGGCTACGAACCCAGCTAGTTTCCATGAGGATGCAGGTTTAGTCCCTGGCCTTGATCGGTGGATTAAGGATCTGGTGCTGCCATGAGCACTGGTGTAGGTTGTAGACACGGCTCAGATCCCACATTGCTGTGGCTGTAGCGTAAGCTGGCAGTTGCTAGCTCTGATTGGACCCCTAGCCTGGGAACTTTCATATGCCACAGGTATGGCCCTAAAAAGGGAAAAAAAAAAAAAGAATTCACAGGAAAGGGAGTTCCCATTATGGCTCAGTGGAAACAAATCTGATTAGCAGCCATGCAGATGCAGGTTCAATTCCTGGCCTCACTCAGTGGGTTAAGGATCTGGCTTTGCCGTGAGCTGTGGTGTAGGTTGCAGATGCGGCTCGGATCCCGCGTGGCTGTGACTTGGCGAAGGCCGGCGGCTACAGCTCCTGTTAGACCCCTAGCCTGGGAACCTCCATATGCCGCGGGTGCGGCCCTAAAAAGACCAAAAAAAAATTCACAGGAAAGTGCAGATGACTGTCTGGAAAATAGGTCCAGAGAGCTGAGAGCTGGGGTGAAGACTGGAGCTGGGCTTGCAGGACCCAGAAAGGGAACCCGGGCCAGCCTGTGGCCCCTAGGGAGCTAGATCCAGGATGCCGTGGAGTGTACGGGCTGGGAGTCAGAGGCCAGGGTTCAGGCTCCAGCTCCGCTGCCCACCTGCTCCGTGACCTTGGGCAGGTCACTTGCCCACTCTGGTTGGCAGGGCCTTGCTCTGCAAAGGCAGAGGTACTGGACTATGTCTCCAGAAACCCGGCCCTCCAGACATCTGGGACGCCAGCCACAACCCTCTGGGCTATTTTTACTGGGACTGTGGGCCGTCACACACTCACTTTGGAATCAGAAACTGGGAGCTTCAAGGTCATGCAGCCCAAACCCGTCTGCGTCTGAGGCTGGGCCGGCTCACTTGCCAGCCTCTTTGGGCCCATCTAATTCCACTTGTAAAACCTAAGGGCGGGTGGCTTCGCTGGACCCCACTGTCTTAGCCCCCACCCCCCCACCCCAGAGCACCGAACAATTATAACCTGTTCTCACGCCCCTCTGTGCTTGGACACGTCGTTATTTTTATTTCAAGCCCTTTGGAAAGTCACAAGATTCGAGACAGGGAGAAAAGGGAGATGGGTTGGCGTGATGGGTCCCACCAGGCTTTTTTAAATTTTATTTTAAAAAATGTATTTACCATTGATTTACAATGTTCTGTCAATTTCTGCTGTACATATATATATGACCCAGTGTTTGTTCATTTATACACACACACACACACACACACACACACACACACACTTTTTCCCGTGTTATCTTCCATCATGTTCTATCACAAGTGCTGGGCTATAGTTCCCTGTGCTTTACAGCAGGACCTCATTGCTTATCTATTCTAAATGGAATAGTTTGCCTCTATTAGCCCCAAACTCCCTGTCCATCTCACTCTCTCTGAAGAGCTGTGTAACCCTTAAATAGCCATTCCCCAGTGTTGACTCAAGATGAAGAACCCTGGCATGCTGGAGGCTGGAGCTCAGAGAGGGGCAGACATTCTTCTGAGGCTGTACAGCCGACTCTGATGGGGATGGGACCTGGGCTGCTGAATAGGGTGGGTAGGATTTTCTCCCCACTTTCTACCTGCTAATGTCCGCGGATCCAGACCGAAGTCTCCCTCGTGGCGGTCCCATCACCTCCCCCGCTTCATCCCCTCTCTGGTTCTCAGAGGACCAGGGCAGAAGTGACCCAGCCACACACACCCAGACAAACACACACACACACACAC
The DNA here is from genome assembly GCA_004024745.2 of Catagonus wagneri. NCBI lineage: Eukaryota > Metazoa > Chordata > Mammalia > Artiodactyla > Tayassuidae > Catagonus > Catagonus wagneri. The sequence goes on from PVHT021183646.1 coordinate 8,825,636, forward strand.
ACGCTCTTTCCACGCCGGCAGTGCACCCTCCCTGAGCACTGGGTACCCACCCAGGCTCCCTTCTCCCTCTTCCTCAGTGAGATCCTTCACCAAGGACAGAAAGAAATTTGGGGAAAAGAAATAAAGCAGGAGCCCGGTTCCCGCTGCTCGAGGGTGACAGCTCGCCATCACTGTGTCGCCACATCCTGGCCCTGGGCTAAGTGCTTAGGGTGCGTCACCCTCAGGGCCAGTGCTGCTGATTCCAGCAGCCCTCCTGCAGCTCCATCTACCAGCCACCTTCCTTTCCTTGAGTCTCACGTAGGTTTGGGGGTTTGCCCCCCACCGAGTGATGCTCAAGGAAGATGACTCCAGCCTGGCCCTGGAGGTCAGTTACCTTTGCTCTCAGCCCACTTCAGGGTGGTCTTACCTGTGACTGGATCAGGCACAGACATGTCATCGTGTCCTAGAGAATGGAGGCGAGAGGGAACCGGTCAGGATGGAGGGAGAGGGGCTTCTGGGAAGTTCTCCTGGTTTTCTTCTTCTTCTTCTTTTTATTTTATTTTTTTTTTTAGTTTGGCCACACCCCTGGCATGCGGAAGTTCCTGGGCCAGGGATCAAACCCATGCCACATCAACAACCTGAGGTGCTGCAGTAACAATGTCAGATCCTTAACCTGATACACCACAAGGGAACTCCCTTTCCTTGTTTTCAAAAGGGAACATTTTGAGTAGTTCCCATTGTGGCACACTGGGTTAAGACCCCAACATAGTGTCCATGAGGATGTGGGTTTGATCCCCGTCTTTGCTTGGTATGTTAAGGATCCAGCGTTGCTGAAAGCTGGGGTGTAGGTCACAGATGTAGCTTGGATCTGGCATTGCTGTGGTGTAGGTCAGCGGCTGTAGCTCCAATTCAAACCCTAGCCTGGGAACTTCCATCTACAATAGGTATGGCAAAAGAAGGGGGCAAGACATGAAGCAGAGACTTGCCTTTTGCTGCCTTTGTGTATTAGAGTGAGGATGTGATGCCTGGAGCTGTGGCAACCGTTTTGTGACATTGAGGGGAAGATGAACTGTGGAGAAGCAGACCCAAAGCTGCATGAGTGACCCTGAGCCAGAGGCCCCTTGCTGAGCCCTGTCAGCCCCAAGAACCATGAGAGGAAATAATGAAATATTGAACTGTTCTACTTTGAGCTAGTACATGTTGGAGTGATTCATTATGCAGTGTTTAATAGATATTAAACTTTAAGGGTCTCATAGATATTTGGTGAATTAAATGTATTGGGTATATGATTAGGTGGAATTTGTTTTTTTTTTCTAAGAGAAGCCACCACATAAAAGAATCCAACGGTTTCCACTGAGTGGCAGTGACCTTGTGTTCCCTGGAGTGGTTTGCCTCTGCTCCAGAGAATTCTTCAATGGCCTCTCACAGACACTCCCACATAAGGTGAGAGGTGAGATTTGAGTGACCCAGATCTGGCCAACCCCATAGCATAGCCTTTGGCATATGCCCATGGCTTAGGATCTTGGCAAGCCCAGCCTGCAGACTCATATCGGGGATTTGGTCACTTGGCTTCATCTGGCAAGTCAGCGAGTCTTGCCTGGAGAATATCATCGAATGTCATCGGCTCTGCCTCAGGGCGCCCGCCACACAGAGGGCAGGACTCCAGGGTGAAGGTCCTTGGGAAGGGAAGCGTCAGCCTGCCCAGAAAGTGCATCAACATCACAAGCGTATGGCAGCAACGCGGATGCATCTAGAGTTTATCGTACTAAGTGAAGTAAGTCAGATAGAGAAAGACCGAATACCGTATGATATCACGTAGATGTGGAATCTAAAATATGACACAAGGGAACCTATCTACAGCCCAGAAACAGACTTGCAGATACGGAGCGCAGACTTGTGGTTGCCAAGAGGGAGGGAGGAGGGTGTGGGATGGACGGGGAGTTTGGGGTTAGTAGATGCAAAGTATTACACTTAGAATGGATAAGCAGTGAGGTCCTGCTGTACGGGTCCCAGGATATAGGTCCTGGGAACTATATCCGGTCTCCTGGAATAGAACACGATGGAAGATAATATGAGAAAAAATGTATACCTCTGTATGACTGGGTCACTCTGCTGTACACCAGAAATGGGCACAACACTGTACATCAACTATACTTTAATACAAAAATGATAAAATAAACAAGATCACAAGTGTCTGGCTAGTGACGTGGGCAGGACCAGAGGCAGCTACAGGGGACAGATCAGAGCCTCCAGGCCTCTTCCCAGCCACATTTGCAAAGGACTGGCCCCCCTTGGACTGAGTTAGCCCCTGGGCTCTTGGTCAATTCAGGAAGAAGAAAGGAGGCCCTAAAGGAGAAGCCGGACTCCCTTCTAATTTCAAAGTGGAGGCTCAAGCTGGTTTTACTTTGAGAAAGTGGGAGCTGGATGAATGGATGAGGCAGGCCAGCTGCTTACAGCTATCCGGACATCCTCCGAGGCAGGGAGCAGTTAAAGGTCAATACTTTGTGTGCAGTCCCAGCTCACTACTTCTCAGTCCGGTGAGCTTAGGCAAGTTGCTTAAACTCTCCGTGCCTTAGTTTCCCCATCTGTAAAGCGGGGATGGTGGTTGTGGCAGTCAGCATCCTCCAGAGAAACAGAGCCAGCAGGATGTAAACAAAGAGTTATCTTCAGGAGCTGGCTCATGTGATCGTGGGGGCTGGCTAGTTTAACAACCGCACGGCAGGAGTTCCCGTGGTGGCTCAGCTGTAATGAACCTGACTAGTATCCGTGATGACACGGGTTCCATCCCTGCCCCTGCTCAGTGGGTTAAGGATCCGGTGTTGCCGTGAACTGTGGTGTATGGTGTAAGTCTCAGACACAGCTCGATTCTGGCGTGGCTTTGGCTGTGCTGTAGACTGGAAGCTACAGCTCTGATTTGACCCCTAGCCTCGGAACCTCCACATGCTGCTGGTGCGGCCCTAAAAAGACGAAAAAAAAAAAAAAAAGAAAGAGAGAGAGATCTGCAGGGCAGGCTGGGTGTTTAAACAAACTGGGAACCATGAGGTTGAGAATTCGACCCCTGGCCTTGCTCAGTGGGTTAAGGATCTAGCTTTGCAGTGAGCTGTGGTGTAGGTCGCAGACTCGGGTTGGATCTGATTTTGCTGTGGCTGTGGCACAAGCTGGCAGCTGTAGCTCCGATTGGACCTCTAGCCTGGGAACCTCCATATGCCTTGGGTGCGGCCCTAAAAAAAAGCGAGGTAAATAAATAAATAAATAATAAAAATTCAACATCACGATATCCATATAGATATAAGCGTTTATGATAAAATTAAAATATTTTTCAATATTTCAGTGCTCAGGCACGAGGGCACCAGAGGACACATGGAGCAGTTTGAGGTTTGCACCTATTCATAGAATCGTCACCTATGCCACACTTACCATTGCAGGTGTGTTGGAGGGTGACAGCAGAGTCAGGCTGGGCTGGGCATTGCTATAATGACAAACACTGCAAGCATCCCTCAATTCTTTTTTTTTTTTAATTTAATTTTTTTTTGTCTTTTTGTCCTTTTATGGCCGCACCCGTGGCATATGGAGGTTACCAGGTTTGCCACCTACACCACAGCTCACGGCAACGCCAGATCCTTAACCCACTGAGCGAGGCCAGAGATCGAACCTGCGTCCTCATGGATACAAGTCATTTGTTTCCTCTGAACCACGATGGAAACTCTCTCATCAAACATTTAAAATCTACTCCATCCGCCACAATGGAGGAAAAGGCCACCAGCTGGAATATGAAACAATCTGTACCTTGGACAAGATGTTCACCTTGCTTGAAAAACATGACATCCTTTGACGAGTGAAATATCTTCAGCAAAGATGCTGTTCTTCTAAACGTGTTTGCACAGGTTCAATATCTGGTTTCTATTTCCGTGGGAAATGCTGGCCCAGAAAGAATGTCTCTATCCACAGTTGATGTCTATACCCGTGTGTTTGGGCCGAAGCAACAGAATTGATGTGGGTCAGGAGTAGGTGAAGTTCTGTGGTTATTTTTTTAAAAGATGCCACTTTCACTTACTTGGGAACAGAAAGTGGTATGTGTGTGTGAGAGAGAGAGGGAGAAGAGGGAGAGATCACACAGTAAACTATAAAATGTAAGGGTATAATTTAAATTATCAATAAATTGCAAACATGTGTGCGATGTGTGGTGGGCTTTACAAAGCCTGTCCTGTCATGTTTTTTTGACATCACCCGATACCTCCAGTTCTGCTAAGCTAAAGGTTTGCCAAGTCAGGAGCTCAAATGAGTTCAAACACACACACATATACACACACAGCCCTTCACAGTTTATCACTTAGACTTCTCCAGATATTACCCAGGCCCCGGTTTCTTTGATGTCCTCTCCAACTTCTCAGCCTGGCTCTGCCCCGAAAGCCGCGGTCCCAGGCAGAGACGGTTAGAGCTGACTTCTGCAGAGGTCACCTCGGCTGTCCTGGGGCCTCGCTCCCCAGGATCTCAGAGCAGCCGGTAAAACGACTGAAAGCTGAGATCAGACCTCACAGTGGAGGAATTAGACAGTCATACGCTTGAGCTCACTCACACAGCTGCACACACAACTGGCATACACACACACACACACACACACACACGCACACACACACACGCACACGCACACACACACACGCACACGCACACACACACACGCACACGCACACACACACAGAGGTACATAGAACTCAACCTCAGGGGAGTTCCCGCTGTGGCTCAGTGGGTTAAGAATCCAACTAGTATCCACGAGGGTGCAGGTTAGGTCCTTGGCCTCGATCGGTGGGTTAGGGATCTGGCGTGGCTGTGAGCTGCAGTGTAGGTCGTAGACACAGCTTGAATCCCGCATCACCATGGCTGTGGTGTAGGACAGCAGCTGCAGCTCCAGTTCAACACCCTAGCCTGGGAACTTCCATATGCCACACATATGGCCCTAAAAAGCGAAAAAAAAAAAAAAAAGTAAAATAAATTAAAAAATTAAAATGTACGTTAAAACAAAACCCTCAACCTCAGGAACCAGATTTTCATGTTACCTCCTGAGTCAACTAGTGTTTAAAATGTTCTGCAGTTAGTGGGTTAATGATCCAGCTTATCTGTGGAGGCCTTAGTTCAATTCCCGGCCTGGCGCAATGGGTTAAGTATCCAGTGTTGCTGCAGCTATGGTGTAGGTCACTGCTCTGGCTGAGATTCGAACCCTGGCCTGGGAACTTCCATATGCCACAGGGTGGTCAAAAAAAAAAAGAAGAAGAAAGGTTCTATAATTTACAACGTGCTGTCACATGCAGGAGACAGAACTGTATCAACGCCATCTTCAGCTCGCCCTGTCTGAGCTTCCGTGTTGGAGTGGGCCTTGGGCCAGGAGCTAGATATGCAAAGATGAGCAGAACCAAGGGGACCCATGCCCTCTCTGTCATTTAGGGCAGGCACAAAAAGCTAACGAAAATGAGAGAGGTAAAACAAAAAACAAAGTCCTAATTATAAATTTGGAGTGAAGATGCCATTTCTGGGAGTACAGCAGACTAAATGTCATGAAACACACTCTACTCCTGACACCGTCGTAGTTCTGGATTGAAAACATTTGCAGAACTGAAAAAAAAAAAAAATGTAAGGAAAAGTCTCAGAATGCCAGATAAGCCACGAGGTGGAGAAGTAGGAAAGAGTTGCGGGGGACAGGATGAGCCCAACTAAAAACATCTCACAGGGATCGCAGATGGAGCTAACAGAGTAAACAGAGGAAAGGCAACACCTGAACAGAGGTTTTAGATAAATCCTATTTGTTGTGTTTCTCTGGAGGGCCCTGAGGGACACACCGCCATCTCTGTGACTAGTGTCAGTGACCGGAAGCCAGCCCCCGCCTCCATCTCCCCAGATTCCTCAGGGTTCAGCCTTCCTGGCCTCCTCTCTCCCAGCCCCCTAAGCCCATAAGCTCCCCCAGCTCGGGGCCGGACCCCAGAGCCGGCCCAAGGCCCCCAGCAGAGATTCGTCTGATCGATGCATTAATGCACCATCGAGTGAGTTCATTTGGAGAGCTTCTTCTATTCCATTTCCCTGCGCCCGAAGCTCCCTCCCCCTTCTCTGCTTCTCAAAATCCCTGCTGCCCTCAAGGCCTAGAACAGACCCTTTCCTCCCCACCCTCACCCCACCGAAGCTTCCAGAGGGCAGAGACCATGTCTGCCTTCTTTGAAGCTAGGACACTAGTCCCAACTGGGGACTGGCACATAATATTTTCTCAACAAATATTTGTTGGATCAATGCAGCATAAATACCACTGCAGGGTCACATTGGTGTCTATTTTCCCCTGGGGTTTTCTGTTCCTCCTTGGCCTTTTCCTTTTCAGGTAGCACGGCGTTTCTGTGGCCACGTTTCAGGAGAGGATGTGACTGCCCAAAGCAAGAGGAACCTGTTCCTGGCCTGGACCGGCAGGTGCCAGAGCTCAGGGCTGAGAGGACCAGAAAGAACACACAGAAAGGGCAAAAGATTTGGAGGAAATCATGAGGCCCCCTGCTGTCCAGGCTGGGAAATAATTTTCTGGACCTTCAGAAGGAAAAGAGTGGAAACGGAAATAAAAAGAATGCGGTTGGGGGTGGTTTCCAGAGAACGTGGCTCTGTCTTGGATGCTGCTGCTTGCTCAGGGAGCATCCTTCTGTGAAAGAGGACAGGGGCACCCATTTTGGGTGCACAGCTTGACAAAGCTGGGTCCAGTCTTATCAGCTGCTTCCCTTCTCAGGGCCAGGCACCCTTGTGCAGTGCACACCCCGTACAACCGTACAGGGCAGTCACATACAAGCCCTGTTAATCTCTGCAGAAGGTGACGAAAGCTCACACAGGCCTCTGGCATCTGAACAGAGAAAACCTGCGCTTCACGTCCCAGGCGGAGCCCACATGGGGCAACTGGATGGGAGTGGTACAGGGTGGGGGGTGGAGGTGGGCTGGAAAGAAGTGGCACCCAGCAGAAAGAGGCTTGGGTAGTCTCAGAGTTTCCTTAAGTGCCGGACTGGGAAAAAAAAAAATTGAAGACCAGCATCCCTGGGGACACTGACTGGGGACAGATGACAGAGATGACCGGGTTGCCATTGCTCTGCCCGTACACACCAGATCCTGGCATTCGTAAGCTTCTTAGAACTACTTAGTCAAAACCCCAGGGAAAGTTGGAGCAGGGGGGGAGAAACCACCAAGAGACCGAGGATCTGCCACTCAGCCACCACGAGGATTCCAAGCCAACGTTCAGCTGAGTTATAGGAAAAAAAAAAAAAAAAAAAAAAGGGACGTTCTATTTTGCACACCTCAAAGGTATAAGCTGAAATTTTTTTCTTACCTGCTGTGTTCCACAAATATTAATTGAATGAAATACTGAACGTGTGCGAAAAACCCCTGGTACTTTTCCGAGACCTTGATTTTTATTCTTCCTTGATTTTATTATCAGTGCACATCGGCTCCCTGACTAGAGTGTCGATTGCTAGAGGGCAGGGACCAGATTATTCCGTTTTAAACCCTGCTCACATATTCTGTACTGAAGCCCTCACTGCCTGTGCGTTCAGCTGAGTTACTATTGAAATGTATGGTATTTTTCTCCAGGCTCCAAGATCAAAAAGCTCCCCCCCCACCCCCGTTCTCCTCTCCCCTCCTCTGCCAACTTCTCAGAAAGCAAGAAGAATTCCCCAAAGCCTCGAGCGAACGGGAGAAGGTGTCACTTAATGCTGCAGCACAGCCTGGTACATTAGCTAGGCAGGCTTTGCAACGTGTCTGTTTCCAGAGATGGGACTCTGTCCTGTTCAGTGGCCGTGAATCTGAGGTTTGAGGGAGGTCAGGCTCATCTCAGGGATCTGGCCACTCGAGGGCAGGGGGTACTAGGTTGCCTGTTCCGGGAGCCCCTGGCGATATATGCGGCCGAGGACCTGGGGCTTCCCCACAGATGGCTCTTGGGTGCGCTGCAAGCCCCTCTTGGCTCGGGCACCCACCCTGATCCAGATCATCAGACCCCTTCCTGCAGCCTCGGCTCCAGCCTGCTTCCTGGCTGCCGTGGTCACATGCCAAGGTTTTATTCTGGGTCCCTGCGGGTAACGTTCACACATTCCGTCCATGCACTTGGCCTTTGTAGATATGAGTTGTGTCTCCTGGCCTGCGTTGGTAAGTTATTCTCCGTGCATCTGTCCTTTCGCTGGCCAGAAGGTCAGTGCCACCGGCTGGCCTCCTAGCTGTCTCCCCAGCTGGAGTCCCCACAGGCTTCCAGGCCCAGCAATGCCGCTTACTAGCCCGCGTCCTTGAGCATATTTCGCAAGTTGTGGTACCCACAACGCCCTTCTCCCTGGATTCTGCATCCTGTTTTCTGGGCTCCCAGAGCCTGGGGCTCCGGGCAGGAATCACCTGCCCTCGGCCCCCCACCAGACGAGGCTCCCCCCTCCATCTCGGGTGCCCAGCATGGTTCCTGCCACCACGTAGGAGCAGCTCTCCTTCCTGCCCCTCCTCCCTGCTTCCTTCTCCCCCACCTCTTCCCCTGCCAGGCCCTCTGCAGGCACAGCCCCACCACTGCCATTTTTCCCTGGGAGCCCCCTTCACGTGCTCTGAAGGGAATGAAAAACACCAGGCGGAGACTGTGATCGGGCGGAGTCTTTTATTAAAACCGGGTGCGTTATCCATCACCTGCAAAGGTACGCTTCTGCTCCGGACGCCACGCCTCCCTGGGGCTGGGCGTGGCTGTCCCACCCCGCCCACACCTCGTTCCTGGTGCCGAGGGACGTTCTGCTGTCTTCAGGGTGATGGATCAGAGAATCATGGCTGGAATTTAGGGTTACAGCTTGGATTGGTGGGGGTGAAGGTGTGGGTCAGCTTGGAGGCTGCAAGGGACTAGGCTGGGGTTTCGGGGAGAGGAGGCTTAAGTTTGACCTAAACTCTGGGGACCACACTGAGCCAAACTGAGCTTCTCCCGGTTCCCAAGGTGACGACCCTCCGCTGGAAACCCGGTCGCCCCGCCCCCCCGGACGTGAACCCGCCTTTCACCCCGCCCCCTCCAGCCCCTCCACCTCCCCCACCCACCTCTCATAAACAAAGCAACACTCAGAAGCAAACTCTATAGCTACTTGAGCTTCAGTGCCCGCCCTCCGCGGGGCCCTGGCCCACGTGGGTGGGTGGCTGGGTGAGGGCTATCTGGAGAGCTTAGCCCTGGAAGCCCAGCTCCTTGTACTTGGCCGCCATGTCGTTCCGGAAGAGTTCCAGGGCCTTGTGCATGGCTCCCTGGGCGTCGGCACCGAAGTCCCCAGGATGCTTGCTCTGCAGAACCTGGATGATAGCTTCCGAGATGAACTGCGGGGACAGAGGCAGAGGGGTGCTGGTCACTGGGGCAGGACAAGCCAGGGGCCAGACGGGAATCAGACGGAGTCCCATGTCCTCTTTATTCTAGGGCCATTTATTGAGCACATACTATACATGGGGTGTGCTTCTGAGTGGCCTCCATGGATTCACTCTAATCTGCACAATCCTGTGAGACAGGTACACATGCGGAAACCAAGGCCCTCAGGGTGTAGATGAGCCAAGGTCGGGCCGTGAGCTCGGGGTCACATTGCTAGCGGCCATCTTACCTCCTAACCCCTCAGCTGTGCTCAGGATAAGGTCCCAACCATGGAAAGGAAGCAAGATGCTCCTGTTCCAGGGTTTATCCAGGACCTCGTCCTCAGGAAAATCTAGCAAGCCACTATTTCCATATGCATGCATTTCATCTTTGCATTTAATGGCTTAATATGGTGATCGCGTTAAATAGCTTAACTGGGGATTTGGGAGGGTGGTCCGAATTCCTGAGCCAAGCACAGAGCTGGTGCTTAGAAGTATTGGTGGGAGGCAAGGAGAGGAAGGAAGAGGCAGGGGCCAGGGCTACAGCTCAGGCCCCGGGACCACGGGCGTTTTACATAGGCTTTACTCTCACCGTTTGCATGCCAGCCAGTGTCACGTCCAGGAAAATGGAGACAGCACCGGGCTGCTTTAGGGACGGAAAGATCTCATGTATGGAGGACGCTGCTGTGCTCTTTTTGACAGTTTAGAAAGAGGAGCTCCCATCGTGGCATAGCGGAAATGAATCTGACTAGGAATTCTGAGGTTGTGGGTTCAATCCCTGGCCTCACTCAATGGGTTAAGGATCCGGTGTTGCTGTGAACTGCGGTGTAGGTCGCAGACATGGCTCGAATTCCACGTTGCTGTGGCTGTGGCGTAGGCCGGTGGCTACAGCTCCAATTCGACCCTTAGCCTGGGAACCTCCCTATGCCGCAGGTGCAGCCCTAAAAAGCAAAAAAAAAAAACAAAAGGCAGTTCAGAAAGCTTTATCGCCAACCACAGCCTTGGCCCATGGACCAAGGGGTGTCATTTCACAGAGTCTGAGACTGAGGTCACATAGCAAGCGGACAGCAGAGCTGGAATCTGTACCCAGAGGACTGTGGACAGACAGCAATCAGAGCTGGGGACACAGGCAGAGATGGCACTGCAGTGGATCTGCCCATTTTCTTGGACGCCCGGCTGCCAGCGGCCAAAAGCCAGGGTGGGAGTGGGGCACGTGCTGAGGGCAGCCTCAGGAGCCCGAATGCCAACACCTAGCAAACCTGGCTCAGAAACAGGGATGACTCCACAAACACCCACCGCTGGGCAAGGATTTGGACCTGTGCTAAGTTCCCCTTTAATGTCATAAATGCAACAATACAAAGTGCAGGGGCTGGGCTGACGTCAGAAAGCCCTGCCTGGGGAGAATTTGGAGACCCGAGTCCCAGGGCCAGCTCTGCCCTGACCTCCGTGTGCGACCCCACCTGCAAAACGGGGTCTCGTGACCCCATGGGGTTCTCCCACTCAGCCTCTCCCGAGTCAAAGGCAGAGCCACTAGCACTAAGAAAACTGTGGGCTGGAGCAGCTGGCAGATGGAAGACAACTACCTTTAGCACGCAGCACCTCCTGTGACCCCCTCACCCATAAGTCAGAAGGAGAAACTTCTTTTTTTTCCCCTTTTTAGGGCCAAACCCATGGCATATGGAAGTTCCCAGGCTAGGAGTCGAATCAGAGCTGCAGCTGTTAGCCTATGCCACAGCCACAGCAACTCAGGATCCAAGCCGCGTCTGTGACCTACACCACAGCTCACAGCAAAGCCGGATGCTTAATCCACGGAGCAAAGCCAGGGATCGAACCTGCATCCTCATGAATACTAGTTGGGTTCTTAACCGGCTGAGCCACAACGGGAACTTCTGAAGGTACAATTTTTTGGGAACACGGGCGGAGGGTCCATGGTGAGGGGTTGAGCAGACGTGGGGCTCTGTCTCAATTTTTTGGTGCGATTCTGCAGTAAATTAAACTCATTTTAAGGAGACCTGGGTTCTAGTCTGCTAGCTGGTAGTGCTCCCTTGGCTACATAATTTTCTCCCTCTGAGCCTGTCTGTTCATCCCTGTTCACACAAGTTGTGCTGGGCGTCGCCCACCCACCTGCCTCTGGGGTTTAGATTGTGGGAGGAGCTAGGGTCTGCCCTTGAGGAGCTCAGGTCCCCGCCAGGAGACGACAGCTGGGTAAGCAGATGGATTACAAGCCCGCCGGGCAGGCGCCATGGCAGGGATGCGCGCCATGCCTTCGTGGGGGAGGGCTGGCAGACAGAGCGGCTGACTGCCCCGAGGGCCGGAACAGAGGAGGTGGCTTCTCAGCAGGCCCTTGCAGGGTAAACAGGGATTTGCCAAGAGAAGAGGAGGAGGGCAGGGACCACCACTCATGCAGAATCACCGAGGCAGGGCTGGCTCTTCGTGCCTGTGATGCTGGCTGGGATGGGCGGGTCGGATTGTTCGTGCACGGTTTGGGGGAACAGGGTGGGGAGACTGAATAGGGTGGTGGTGGTGGTGGTTGTTCCAGGAGTTCCCACTGTGACACAGTGGGATCGGTGGCATCTTAGAAATGCTGGGATGCGGGTTTGATCCCAGGCCCGGGACAGGGGGTTAAGGATCTGGCGATGCCACAGCTGCAGCTTAGGCTGTAAGTATGACTTGTATCTGAACCCTGGCCTGGGAACTCCATATGCCGCGGGGTGGCCAAAAAGGAAAAAAAAAAAAAGAAAAGAAAAGAGCTTGGTTTCCAGAGTATCATAGATCAGACCATACCTCCTGGCTTCTTAGCTGTGTGACCTTGGGCAAGTTACTTAACCTCTCTGAGCCCTCAGTTTCCAAATAAGTAAAATGGGAAGGAGAAGAGTACCTCTCTGGGGAAAAGTCTGCTAATTGCCTGCCCAAAGTACATTTTCTCCTTCTTCCTGGCAACGGAGCAGTAGTTGTATTTGGAGTGGCAACAGACTTTATTTCCCAGCTTTTTACACAGATAAATGTGGTCTTGTAACGAACTTCTGGCCAATAAGATGTTTGATAAGACATCTTAACAAAATTCTTGGATGAGATTTGTGGGACTCCTTAAAAGCAAGCTTTCCTGTCTTCCTCCTGCTTTCTGTTTTGAATATGGATCAGATGGCTGGAACTCCTGCAGCCATTTTGGGCCAGGAGTCAATTTTGCATGTGGACACCACATGTCAAGGATGGCAACCCAGAAAGAGCCAGCATCCTGGTGGACTATGGGGCTTCTACACCTGCTCTGGACTTCCTACCTCTGAACTTCTCTTATGTGAGAAGAAAAGATAACACTGAATGCATGGGGTAATGGCGAGAGTTCCACACAATGACCCAGGCAAATACTTACCATGGCCCATCCTAACTGGCAGCTATCACCATTATGCTTACCTTCAATGCTGCACCAACTTACCTGCTGCTCCCATCCCCAGGGATGATATCCACAAGGCTTTTATCCCCCAGATCCCCAGCGCTCCCTCTTGCCACATCCCCTCTTTCCCACTGGATCTGGACACAGGACTCGAAGCTCAGGCTCTCCCCCTAGCCCACCCAACTTCCCAACTCATCGCAGGGGGTTCAAACCAATTGCTTAGGACACCCGAGGCTCTCTCTCGCTCTCTCGCTCTCTCTTCATCTGTAAAGATGCTGAAACTCCTAGAGAGCCACACCACCCCAGATGGAGCTCCAGCTGCTGAACTCCCGCCACCTGACCCCTGTATGTCTCCAACCCCCAGTGGTACGGGGGTTAGGAGCTGGGGTTCTGGAGGAATGGAGACCTAGCTTGAATCCTCACTCTGCTGTCTGCTGCCTCTGTGGCCACGGACAAGCTTCTTAACCTCTCCGTGCCTCAGTTTTCTCATCTGCCGAGTGGGTGTGACAACAGGCCCTACCCACGGAGAGAACATCAGTTGTGTACCCCGAAGCCATGTCTTCCTTGACAACCGGATACTAACCGGGGGGAGAAATATGTTTACTCTCAGTGACCCAGGAGGAAGGCAGCGTGGGGGGCAGCCCGCTTTACAGATGAGGAAACTGGGGGGCAAAGAAGAATGATATAGGTCATCCAGCAAGTTAGCAGCTAAACTGAGGCTCGAACCCAAATCTCACGTCTCTGAGGCCTCTTCCCCGATCCTCCCACCCGCGCCAGCCCCGCCGCCCACCTCCAGGTACTTGACAGGGATCTTGTGCTTGGTGGCATGCGATTGGGCCAGGGGCTTCAGCTCTGCTTCATGATGCCCCTTCTTCTTAAGGATGCCCCCCAGGGCGGTCAGCACCGTGTTGCCGTGCTTCTTCAGGTCCTCAGAGGCCTTCATCTCATCCTCTGACTTCAGGTGCTTAAACTTATCAAATTTCTCCAGGGTCTCGGGGTGACCCTTAAAGAGCCTGTGGGCACAAGGAGGGCTGCAGTCAGACGCAGGGGCCTGGAGGTGGCCAGTTCAAGTCAGCTCTCTCCCTCTTCCCAGCCGTGTGACCTTGGGCATCACTTCACCCCTCTGTGCCTCCGTCTCCTCCTCCAGGCAGTGGGGATAACGGGTCCCTCCCTAGAGAAGCACCGTGAGGATTAAACAAGATGGTTATGCTGAGGGCCACACGGGAAGTGGTGTATAAACGCCTGCTGTTGTTTTTTTTCTTTTTAAACAAATTTGTATTATAGTTGATTTACAATGTTCTGTCAATTTCTGCTGTACTGCAAAGTAACCCAGTTTTATATTCTTTTTTTCATATTTCTTTTTTTCATATTTCTTCTATCGTGTTCTATCGCAAGTGTTTGGATACAGTTCCCTGTGCTATACAGTAGGACCTCATTACATATATATATTTTTTTCTTTTTACAGCTGTACCTGCAGCATGTGGGGGTTCCCAGGCTAGCGGTCGAATCGGAGCTGCAGCTGCCGGCTTGCACCACAGCCACAGCAACGCCAGATCTGAGCTGCATCCACGACCTTTGCCTCAGCTCGTGGCAACGTCAGATCCTTAACCCACTGGGCGAGGTCAGGGATTGAACCTGCATCCTCGGGAGGCTAATCTGGTTCTTAACGCACTGAGCCACAGTGGGAGCTCCCATTATTATTTTTGTTATCGTCTTCTTCACTGTTACCGTGAAAGGCAGGAAGGAGAGACATCCCCTCTTTGCACCTGGCCTCACGCTCATTTGCTCCAAGTTGTTTGGAGCATAGATGACTGAACGGCATCACGGTGGAGCAGGGAGCACTGGGCCCCAGAGCCTGGGTCTGCTGAGCACCCGCTGTGTGCCAGGCCCAAGCTGGGCTCTGCAGCTGCGCTTCCCTTTAGGGACTTATTATCCCCATTTTACAGAGGAGAGAACAGAGGCTAAGGAGTGTGAAGTCCTAGCTCCATATCACACGCCGGGGTGCAGAAGAGCCAGAGTGAAATCATGTCTGAGTGGCTCAAAAAGTAGTCCACTTGGAGTTCCCTTCGTGGCTCAGTGGTTAACGAATCCGACTAGGAACCATGAGGTTGCGGGTTCGATCCCTGGCCTTGCTCAGTGGGTTAAGGATCCAGCGTTGCCGTGAGCTGGGGTGTAGGCCGTGGACGCGGCTCGGATCCCGCGTTGCTGTGGCTCTGGGGTAGGCCGGCGGCTACAGCTCCTGTTAGACCCCTAGCCTGGGAACCTCCATATGCCGCGGGTGCGGCCCTAGATAAGGCAAAAAGACAAAAAACAAGGTAGTCCACTCAAAGGACCATTTCTGCAGATTCCTGCCTGGGGGTCGTCCTTCGGCTGCTTAAATACTTTTCGCTCCAGGAGGCTCACCACCGCCTGTGAGAGCCAGTCCAGCCTGAGCAGGTCTCAGGCTCAGAAAGCTCTTGCTTATTTTGCTCAGACTCCCTGCACCTCCCAGACCCCATGTAGTACTGATGGTGAGGGTCCTTGGTGGGCACCACCTGCCAAAGACCAGGTCCCTGCTCCCACCAGGGACCCAGTGAGCTGGTGACAGAGGGACTCTGCCCATGGTCCTGAGCCACCACCAGTAGCCTTGGACCTCAGTCTTTCCTGCTGCGGGACTGTGGGGGTTAGTTAAAGGGAGTCACACCTGCCACCTGGGGGGAGTGTGTTCCCCATTTCACTGTGGGCAAGCAGTAGACCACGGAGCCAGGTGACTTCCCCGGGGGCATGTGTCTGGCCGGTGGCAGAGTCCAGACCCAACCCAAATGATGTTTCCGTAACTCACGCTCTCTCCCTGGTGTTGCACCCTGAAACCTCTGCAGAAGTGACCCCGTCTGCCCGGGGTTTGTTTCCTCCTACCCAGTGGCTTCAGTTCCTTGAAAGTTTACTCTTTTGCAGTTTCCTTGCTCTGTGACATCCTCAAACCCAAATGTAGACACATCAGTTTGCACAAGTATCTCACACCACACACCTGTAGTTACATGCGTGGGCACACACACACACACACACACACACACACACACACAAATGCACCAAGAAGCACAGACAGGGAGCGCTCCCTCCCCCTGGGGGCACGCCCCTCCTGCTTTCCCAGAACGCCCAGGGCTGTGCAGAGCCATGCCCAGTGTCACCACCTCATCTGGGGCTCCCGCCAAGCCTTGTACCTCACTGACAGCTCGTCCCTGGCAACTTTCACCCAAAGGTCCCAGAGCTCCTGACTATTATTATCTGGTGACAATGATCCTTGAACTCCTGCCTGACAGATGCACGAGCCAGCACCCACAGGCAAAGGCCTGAGGTCGGGACACTGGAGGGAGACAGTCGGGGAGGGGGGGCAGAAGAGGTCCAAGGACCACAGGCAGCCAGGGATCTCAAACACTTGAGGAGTCCCCCAGATGCTTGGGAGCAAGAATACAGCACTGAGAATTACGGAAGCGGAGTTCTGGCCCCAGCTCTGCCGCCTGTGTGCTGTGTGACATTGAAAAACTCACTCCACTTCTCTGGGTCTCGACTCACCTATCTGTAAACCAAGAGCACTAGACTGGCTGATTTCTCAGCCTCCAAGTTTTGAGGCCTGGCCCTCACCTCACTCTCCACTCTTAGCACCTGCCAGCCAGAGAGGGAGCCCGGATTTACTTTAACAAGTGCAGAAAAATTGAGCTGGCACCACACAGCCACCTCCCTCCCTTGGGCTCAAGTCCTGCAGCTGAGAGCCCCCAAGGGCAGCCACAGAGGGCATACCTGGATGTCCCCTACACCAGCAGCCTGGAAAATAAGCAGGTGGAAGCCCTCACCCTGTGGGAATGGGTGAAAGGCTTTTGTCTCCAGTGTTTCAGAACCGCTCACCTATGTTTTCATCTTCAGTTCTATCATCAACCTGCCTCATTCATCCCAGGTCTGCGGACAAGTCAGAGGGAAAGGAGGCCATTTGCCGGCTTCCCTCTGAGCTGAGGCCCAATCAGACCCCCACGCGGAAGACTGAGGGCCCTCACAGGCCCACACAAATCTTTCTCTGCTGATGTGCTGAGCCGGTGGGACGGTACAGCACGGGGGTTAGGAGAAGGCATGCTGGAGTTCCCTTCATGGCTCAGCAGTAATGAACCCGACTAGTATCCATGAGGATGCAGGTTCGATCCCTGGCCTTGCTCAGTGGGTTAAGGATCCGGCATTGCCATGAGCTGTGGTGTGGGTTGCAGATGAGGCTCAGATCCTGCATTGCTATGACTGTGGCATAAGCCAGCAGCTGCAACTCTGATTTCAGCCCTAGCCTGGGTACTTCCACATGCTGCAGGTGCCACCCTGAAAAAAAAAAAAAAAAAAAAAGAGTAGGCACGCTGACACGAACTGCCAGGAATTTGAATTTCTGCTGTGGGACTTTGGGTAAGTTACTGAACCTCTCTGTTAAATGTGGTGGTCTACTTATATCTATCTGCCTCATAGGGTTGTTGTGAAACTTAAATGGGTTCATCTATGTGAAACACTTAACACAGGGCCTAGCAATCCGTGTGTACCATATATACATAAATGCTTGCTGTCCTCCTCATCTCTCCCACCATTATCACCATCACAATTGTCATCTCCATCATCACCGCCATTGCCATCATTGCCACGGTCAGCACCACTGCCTCCTCCACCGTCATCACTGTCTCCACCGCCACCATCATCACCACCTCTGTCATCATCTCCGTCCGCATCACTGTCATCCTCACCACCGCCATCTCCATCATCATCATCATCATCACCATCTCCATCATCAGCCTCATCGCCATCTCCATCATCAGCCTCATCAGCCCCACCACCGTCAGCGTCATGGTTAGAACTGGGAGTTCTGGGTTCCGTCTGGAGCTGGCTGGAGCTCTGAGGCCATGTTTCCTCCCAGTGACGTGAAAACTATCTGCCACTAGTAGTGGCTTTCGAACCACCAGCGGTGGCTTTTTCATGGCCTCAAAACCATTTGTTCAAATGCAGAAATAAAAAACAGAGGAAGGATTTGGGGAAAGGAAGGAAAGACAGGGGCCTGACGGCCTCTCAGCTGCCTCCTCCCTGTTTAACCCGCCCCCGACTCCTGGAGCCGGAATCTCCAACTGACCTTCCAGCTGTTATGTTCTAGAATGCAATGATCATGTACTTGCAATGAAGCCCTCAGTGTTTTATTAGCAGACTCGGCTGAACAGAATTTGCCCTCATTTATAATCGGAGGAGCGGGAGAAGTGACATTTTCAAGATGAGCAAAAAAGCCCAAGTTCACTGTCTTAAAGGGGCACTTTCAGCCCTAGGAGTTAGCACCCCCTTTCCCCGTCCCCAGACCCCAACCACTAAGATGGCAGAACCAGTTGGTGTGGTTTCTGGATGTCCTACAGCCTGAGATGTGACAGGGCACTGGTCTCTCTGGGGCCTTCCAGGGGCCAGTGGCCACCAGCATCACGTCTCGTCCCTGGCCACTGGCCGCTGGCAGTTCTCTCTGATCCATCCTGGAAACGGAGGAGTTGTTTCCCTCATGACACAATACCCCACGTCTCCTTCAAGACAGACAAGTCACTGACTTAGGGCTGACAGCCCCCAAACCACCTCGGAAAAGACTCCTGCCCTGCAAACTGGTTTCCCACCCCAGCTCGGCCTCCTCTCTAAGAGCAAGGCCAGATCGTGGACTCAGAGAATTGCCAGGGTAAGAGAGAGGGCGGGGATCTCAGCGACCATGGCAGGCCAGCCCTTCACTCACAAATAGGAAAATAGGACTCAGAGAGGAGT
This sequence comes from Catagonus wagneri, assembly GCA_004024745.2. Taxonomy (NCBI): domain Eukaryota; kingdom Metazoa; phylum Chordata; class Mammalia; order Artiodactyla; family Tayassuidae; genus Catagonus; species Catagonus wagneri. The sequence goes on from PVHT021183646.1 coordinate 8,844,135, forward strand.
AGTGACTTCTTCAAGGTCACACAGTGAATGGGTGGCTGAGGAATTGATGTCAACTTTGGGGGTGTCTTTTGTTCAATCCAACCGCACCTACTACAGCCCCAGAAGCCAACTGACAGAGACAGGAGGAGAAAGACATAAAGTTAGATTCAACGGAGAACTTGACCCTCCCCTCTCAAGTGTTACTGGCACGGACTACTAAGGGCTCGAACTCCAGGTAACAGAGCTTATAGGGCTGACTGGGCGTTCTCCCCAAAGGAGACTGAAAGAGCACCTAAGTAGGAAAGGAAAACCTACTCTGGCTCATAAAGAAGGAGAAATTCATCTGTAAATTAAAGTGTGAAGGATAATCCATTCACCAGTGGCTACGGGGGCCTGCCTCCTTCTGGGTGCAGAAATGTCAACGTGTATACACCCCCCTGTTAGGCTTTTGACCTGCGTTACCGAGAACTTAAGAAGGAGCCATTTGGGGAGGAAGGAAATGAGGACATGAGATTCTACTCGGAAGCCACAAAGCATCCTCTATTATTTACAAAATTCAGAATTTTATGGGTCTGGGTTGTTTTTGTTTGTTTATTTAGAAACCTCTTGCTGTAGAAGGCAAGACGTGCTTGGAGACCATTCTGAGCCCTCAAATTCAAGACACGCTCAATATCAAAAGTCACTAATGGGCCCCTGTCTTCTTTTTTCTAATATAACACTTTAAAGACCAGAAGTCTCAGCTTCATCTATAACAGTCACTAACATCTTCTAGAACTCACTCTATGCCGGGAATTATGCTGGGTCCCTTCCATGCATCATATTATCTGATTCTTATTTCCATTCTGTACGGTAGGATTTCCCCCCATGAGGACTCCCCGCATGGTACAGGAGAAGAAACTGAGGCTCAGAGAGGTTGCGTGCCTTCCCATAGGTCACACAGCTCTTTGGTAGCAGAGCCAGGTCTAGAACTACATCTTTCATCTTGAAGGCAAGGTTTTAGCCTTGACGTTTGACAAACTATAATGACTCTGGGGTTGTCCTGCTCTCAGGTCTTTTTGTCCTTTCCATTAGGTGAGGTGACTGGACAAGATCTCTTAGGTCTTTCTTGTTAATTCTGTCTAGGAGTTCCCGTCGTGGCTCAGTGGTTAACGAATCCGACTAGGAACCATGAGGTTGCAGGTTCGATCCCTGGCCTTGCTCAGTGGGTTAAGGATCCGGCGTTGCCGTGAGCTGTGGTGTAGGTCGCAGACATGGCTCGGATCCCGCGTTGCTGTGGCTGTGGCGAAGGCCGGCGGCTACAGCTCCTGTTAGACCCGTAGCCTGGGAACCTCCATATGCCGCGGGTGCGGCCCTAGATAAAAGGCAAAAAGACAAAAAAAAAATCTGTCTATAATTCTAGGATTCTTCTTGATGGGCTTTAGGCATCCAGGGTTTGATCGTCAGTCTCCTCCCAGCTACTGTCATAGGTGGGAGATAGATGCCTTTTCCTTTCTTGACTCCAATCCTTGGCCCGTGAAAGCAAAGGAAAACCAAGTAGGGGCTTTAACAACAACAACATCATCAATAACAAAATATCAGTGAATACAGCCAACTGGTCAACCCCGGGGAACATTTTCCATTTTATAGGCAACTGCCCTTGATCTTTGGGAAGTAGGTGGTAAGAGAAACGGGATCTCTTCCTTTTACCTGATGAGGACCTCCTGCCCATGGCCTGCGACATCAGCCTCCACCTTCCCCCAGACGTTCAGCACCAGCTGCCATTCCCCGTCGCTGAGCCCCATGGCACAGTCTGCCGAAGAGAAAAAGAGCAAGTGTGGGCTTTACTGGGTGTCCCGGCTCTGACAGCTGGGGTTTGAGGCCTCCCAGACCCAAAGGGGTTTTATACCTTCCCAGATGCCCGGCAGGGATCACTTGACAGCTTGCTCGCTGCCTCTCTCCCCTCCCCCGCACCCTCCTCTTTCGTGCAGGGGGCTAATCTTCTCCTTTCTCTAGCCCTCACATGGAAGCTATTTTGGGGCAGGTGCCATTGTGGAGGTAGGACAACTCAGGCCATGGGGGTGGGGGGTGTGTGTGGAAAGAGTGAGGAGGAGGTTGGGCCACTGTCTGGACTCTCGGAGGCCAACAGAAAGGGCACCACTGAGGCCGATGCCAACAGCCTGAAACCCAACTCCCCCTGCTGTCATCCAGCTCAAGAGGACCTGTCATGTTTCTAAGCCTGGGCAGCAGGCACCGTGGCTGGGCCTATAGGATCGTTCTGGCCCTTAGCAGTCTCTTCATCCAATTTCTGCCAACCTTCCGCCCTTACCTGTCATAGGTGGGAGGGGACCTAGATAGTTTTCTGCTTAGAGCCGGGTGAAACCCAGTCAGAATAGTAACCTCTTGGAGTCTGAATTTTCCCACTCCACCCAGAAAACTCCTGGCTGAGTGGCCTCGTTCAAATAGTTCCCTCTGAAAAGTTTTGCTTGTCATAACCTTCAGGCACAATTAATTGCTGGCTCTTTCCATTTGTTTGCATGTGTTTCTGTTGCTCACTGCATTACATTACATTTCTTTGTCTCCATATCAGCTCCTCTCTTAGCATCATGGCAGCCAATACACACAGAGACTTTGCCAGGTGCCAGGCCCTATTTACATTTGGTGCCTCCTTTAGACCCCAATAGCCCTACAGGGTTCATAAACACTGACGTTACCCCCATTATTCCCCATTAGGGGAAGCTGCCGTGGTTGCACAGCTAGTTGATGGAAGACTTAGGATTTGAACCCAGGGAGTCAGGCTCCAAATGCTTGCTCCCGAGCACCTTACTTTTCAGGTAGGCCGGGGCTTATTTTATTCGTCTGTGTAAACCTTGGGCCTTGCACAGTGTGTGTACCAATTCTGAACTGAATAAATATTCATCGAATGAAAAGATGGATGGCCTTGCAAGGAAGGCGGGTGAAGGATGATTGGCCTTTATTTTCCATCCATCCGTCCATCCATCCATCAATCCACTCACCCATCATCCATCCATCATTTATCCACCCACTCATCATGTACCCACCCACCCACCATCCATCAATCCATCTACCCACCCATCCATCATCTGTCCATCCATCGAACCCACAGTTACGGAGTACCTACTGTGTGTGAGAAACTGTGATAACTTGCTGAGGACACAAAACCAAACAAAACACATCCTGGTGTTCAAGAACCTCAGTTCCCTAGGGGAGATAAGTAAGAGGATTGAATTTATGGTACAGTTTATTTAGTGCTCTGATGAAGGTCTAGACAGAACTTTAGAGTTCACGAAGCGCCTCCTTGGGCAGGATCACATCCAGTCTTCACAAGACCCCTGAAAAGTAGTGAGCATCATCCATTCTGCAGCTGTGGACCATAAGACTCAGAAAGGAGAAGCAGGTGTCCTGGCCATGCCGGGTCTGTATCAGACAGGACAGTTATGACTGCCCCATGTGTACAGCTCTTGCTAAAGATAACTGCCCTGCCCCAGCCCCCAGTCATGTTTTCCCCATAAACCTGCAGCTGATTGGACTCAGGCTAGGACTTAACCCAAGGCAGCCAATGGCAGGCCTCTGTCAAACAGCCAATGTCTGTTAGCTACACTCATCAGATCCCCACTTCAAACGTGAAACAGAGGTGACCAGCAACAGTTGGCTAGGTGGTGGGGAATGCAGAGTCAAAAAGGGTTTCGTGGAGTTCCCTTCGTGGCTCAGTGGTTAACGAATCCGACTAAGAACCATGAGGTTGCCGGTTCGATCCCTGGCCTTGCTCAGTGGGTTAAGGATCCGGCGTTGCCATGAGCTGTGGTGAAGGTTGCAGACGCGGCTCGGATCCCGCATTGCTGTGGCTGTGGTGTAGGCCAGCAGCTACAGCTCCTGTTAGACCCCTAGCCTGGGAACCTCCATATGCCGCGGGTGCAGCTCTACATAAAAGGCAAAAAGACAAAAAAAAAAAAAGGGTTTCATGGCCAGCACTGGCTAAGAACCCCCAACTGGGTAAGGCCCCAGTGCAACCTCCATTCTGATCTCTGTGAAGTCAGCTCCAATTGCAATTCGAGGATTACCACCAGCTGCCACTTCCTGTATGACCCCTTGCGTATCCTTGAGTGAGCCCTGTTTATTTATTGCATCAGCTGATCCCTAACAACCAAAAGGGCCCGAGGCACACAGGCTGCAGTCAGGCGCCCCTTCCAGACCACATACTCCTAAAATTATACATGAGGCTCCACTTAACCCAGGACGCCCAGCTGGTCAAACCCCAGCAGCCATCCAGCCTTCACAGTGGAAGACACATTAGCAAAATAAGTAACTAAATGCCTTAGGGATTTTTTCGGGAGCCAGCGGTCACCCGTTTGTTCATACACCAGCCTGGTACTGAGGGTCTGCTCTGCCCAAGCCTAGGGTCAAAGGGCACGGCAATTCGGAGAGCGCGTGCTGAGGATTCAGTTCTTACTTCTGGTCCCTTGCTAGAGGGTGAGCCCAGTAGCGGGGAAGAGGAGGGCAGAAGGAAGGGAGGAAGGGGAGTTCCCTTCGTGGCTCAGCGGTTAACAAACTCGACTGAGATCCATGAAGACGTGGGTTCGATCCCTTGCCTCGCTCAGTGGATTAAGGATCTGGTGTTGCCGTGAGCTGTGGTGTAGGTCGCAGATGCAGCTTGGATCCCGCGTTGCCATGGCTGTGATGTAGGCCAGCAGCTGTAGCTCCGATTTGACCCCTAGCCTGGGAACCTCCATATGCCTTGGGTGTGGCCCCAAAAACCAAAAAAAAAATAAAGGAAGGGAGGAGGGAGCCAGGAGCCACAGCCTCCTGCCCACTTGCCCTGACTGGCCACAGCCCTGGTGGCCCATCGGTGACACCACTGAAAAAATCAGCGTCACTAGATTCTGATGTAAATCCTCAGCCCTGGCAAAGCCGTTTCCAAACACCCTCTAGCTGGTGCCCTCTTGAGATCAGAGCAACTCTGAGGAGCTAACAGGGCTGGGTTGAGCATTATCGTCCCTGGCTGTGCAGAAACAAAGCTTGGCAAGGTTATGCACCTGCCCCGAGGCTGGTAAGTGGCGAAGCTGACTCTGAAACCCCAGTCCTCAGCCTTTCTCTCATCTCCAGCCTCTTGAGTTGTCTGGGGACGGCCTGAGTCTTAAAATCTCAACAACTCGTTACCAGCACTGAAGTGTTTAATATGAAGCTGTCACCCCCTTGGCAGGCACCCCCCATTAACTGGCAAGTTCACGGAAACCCATGGCTTTGAAGTTGATGAACCTTTTAAGTTTTACCTTTTAAGCTAATAGGAAGGAACCAGCATCTGTTTGTACTTATACATCTCTACAACAGAACTGGCAGTACCTAGTGGTTGCTATGGCTACCTAGAGCCGCCAGCTTTGTTTGGGGGCTATAATTATCCATCCCTGTGACAGCCTTCGAATAGCCGGGGCAGGGAAACTAGAAAGGTGCAGAAGAAGAAAATCAGGCTGTCTCTTCGTGCAAAACTTTCTGCAGCCTTACACGCTCACATCACGTCCATGCAATACAGGCACGCACACACACAGGTGGGTTAGTGTGACATTCACTGGGGCAGAACTGGATCCTGTGAAGTGAGAACTGCCCCCTCTTCTTCTCTCTCTCTCTCTCTCTTTTTTTTTTTGGTCCTTTTGCCTTATCTAGGGCCGCACCTACGGCATATGGAGGTTTCCAGGCTAGGGATCTAACAGGAGCTGTAGCCGCCGGCCTTCACCACAGCCACAGCAACGCGGGATCCGAGCTGCGTCTGCAACCTACACCACAGCTCATGGCAGTGCTGGATCCTTAACCCACTGAGCAAGGCCAGGGATCGAACCCGCAACCTCATGGTTCCTAGTCGGATTCGTTAACCACTGAGCCACGACGGGAACTCCGGAATGAAAATTCTTTAAAAAAAAATTATAGGACTTCCCGTCGTGGCTCAGTGGAAACGAATCTGACTAGTATCCATGAGGACGCAGGTTCTATTCCTGGCCTCGCTCAGTGGGTTAAGAATCCAGCGTTGCCATGAGCTGTGGTGTAGGTCGCAGACACGGCTCGGATCTGGCGTTGCTGTGGCTGTGCCGGCCGGCAGCTACAGCTCTGATTGGACCCCCTGTCCTGGGAACCTCCATATGCCATGTGTGTGGCCCTAAAAAGACAAAAGAGAAAAAAATCCAAAATGAGAAGAAAAGAAATAAAAATTAGAGCAGAAATCAAAGAAATAAAAAACAGGAAATCAGCAGAAAAAAATCAAGTAAACTAATATCTGTTCCTTCGAAACAATCAATGAAACTTATAAGCCTCTAGCAAGGCTAAGAAGAAAGCTCTAGAGGGCCAGAGGCTTCAACTTTCACCACTCTGAAAACTTGGGTTCTAGATTCCAGAGTCAGAAAGCTGGAGAAATCTAGAACAATAGGGCCATGGGATCTTGAGGCTAACAGAGGCCTCCTAGGGTCTCTTATCCAAGTTCCCACTAAATGCAGGAATTCTCTCTACAGATCATTATCTAGCATCTGCTTGAATACTCTTAGGAGCGGTGAGCTCACTACCGAAAGCTTTAAAGACGCTTCTTTACATCAAACAAACACATGCCTGCTTGTCATGCTCACTCCCTTTGTCCTGGCTCTGCTGGCTCCTTGGGGACATAGATGGCCAGCTGAGTCTCTCTAATGAGAAACTTCATTTAAGAATTTTCTCGCTCAGACTACACATCCCCGGGGCCTTAACTGAACACCCTCCGCTGGCAAGGTAAGCCAGGAGCCTGTCTGGTGGGAACAGGCCAGTACTCCATCTTCAGTATCTGGCAACTCTCACCTCTCATCACTCACGGACACAGGAAGAATTCTCTAGCAAGGGCGCCCAGCGCCACCCGCCACCCTGCATAGGTTTGAGTCCCAGGATGACCCAGAGTTCCACTTGTGGCTCAGCGGTTACGAACCCAGCTAGTATCCATGAGGATGCGGGTTTCATCCCTGGCCTCGCTCAGTGGGTTAAGGATCCAGCATTGCTGTGGCTGTGGTGTAGGCCGGCAGCTGCAGCTCTGATTCGACCCGTAGCCTGAGAACCTCCATATGCTGTGGGTGCAGCCATAAAAAATAATAAAATAAAATGTGACAAATCTGGTCCAGGTGACCTGGGCATTCATGAGCTCTGATGCAGCCAGCTCCCCCCAGTGAAACTTGGGGTGGGGGGTGTTACACTTTAAGACTCCATCATGGGGGACCAAACACGGGAAGAAAGAGCACTTTGACCTTCAGAGCTGTGGGTCCCCTCAACCCTGGCCACCTCCCCTCCCCCTCCTCGACCTCCTCCTGGGAGCCGCCCCTTTGGAGGCCCACCCAGGCAGTGCCTCCCTCTCGCCCCTGACTTGGCTGGCTCCTTCCTGGCACAGTCTGCCTCCTGGACCAGCGCCAGGTCAGAGCCAGAGCAGGGCTGGGGCTAGGAGTCAGCAGGACCTGCCGAGGCCATCGACGGGGTGGCCAGACCCCCCCCCTCCACCGCCGCTGGCTCCAGACGCAACTGGGGCCCCACGGCCCACTCCTCCCGGCCCCCAGCAGCCATTGTACTGACCACAGCGCCCCTTTGCCCAGCTGTCTGACAGGAACCTCCAGCCAAGCCGTGGGCTGGGGGCGGGGAGAGGTGTCTTATAGCAGCTGGGGAGACGTACAGGGAGCTAAAAATACAGTTTATATGGCAAGGCTCCTCCTCTCCCTGCAGGCCCAGAGGGGCTTATTGGAGGGGGCCTGGCAGGGACACTGGTATCCCAACATCCCCATCAACAGGTGTGGCCCCGGGACCTCGCCTTCCTTCCCCCCTGCCCCTCCCCTCCAGCCCCTGAAGCCTGGAGTCCCTCTTCCAGCCCCGCCAGCCACCTGTCACTGCGATGAGCCCAGCCCCACCTCCACAGCCCCCCTCCCTCATCAGTCGTCCCTCCCTCCCCTCCTGGCCCATCTCACAGAAACTGCCGCCCCTCCAGGAAACTTCCCCCTCCCCTGAGTCACCCTCTTCCCAGCAGGTGCTCCCTCTTACCATCCCCCCCTTGGGTTCCAACATGGGTGCCGCCGTCTCATCTTTCTCTGCTTCGGGGCATAGCTCCTCATTTCTACACTGTGAGCTTCTTCCCGAGGGCAAAACCACAGGGGCACTGCCCTCACAGCTCCCCTCCCAGCAGTCCTTTTTGATAGGCACCTTTAAAAGCTGAAGGATAGTTGATGTACCACGTTTCAGGATAGATACAAAATCTTAAGAGCCCAATTCCCCCCTTTTCGCAAGAGGAGACCGAGGCACAGAGACGTTAAGTGGGCCAAGGTCACACAGCTAGGAAATGCCAGCCTTGAAATTCAAAACAAAACAGTCGGGTTTCACAGTTTGTGCTTCACAGCGAGGACATGACCTAACTTTGGATCTTTCCTCTTGCCCCTTTCACCTTTCTGACAGCCCCTCGCAAAGGGCCAGGTCAATAAGCTCTCTGAATGGTTTGCTTTATTGAACGCAGTCCATCCAGGCTCCTGGCTTCCTGTAGGTGAAGGCACAGACAGTCTGTCGGGAGGCGGACAATCGGGGGGCCCTGCTGCCATCTAGCGGTGGTGAGGAGAAAAGCATCCATCCCTGGCTCCGCCCCTCCCACTGCCTGCCTTTGTTCAGCCAGCCCGCCAGCCAGTAGCCTGGACCGGGGTCTTTTCCCATCTTTATATTCATGGCACCGACCAGGAACGGCTTTCCGAGTTATGAAAAGATGAATAGGCATGGTCTTTCCCCTCAAGGGACTCAAAATTGGGTGGAGGAGACATCCCTGGGGGATTCAGGACACAACAAAGGTATGAACAAAGAGCAGTGGGCGGCGAGAACGGAGCCCAAGGGCCACGTGGAGACCCGTTGGCAGAGATGCCAGCAGGGCTGGACCTTAATGTATGAAGATCTCCTAAGCAAAGTAACAAACCACGGGTGCAAGCCCAGGGGATGCAGAGGACATGCGGAGAAAGGGACGCTACGGGGCGGGGGGGAGGGGGTGAGACCACCCGAGGGTCCTCCTGCACCAGAACCGGGGGAGGGGACTTAGAGGTGACAGCTCTGTTCCACAAACACCTGGGGCCAGGCTCTGTGCTGCACCCCATAGAGAGCAGGGTGAATACCTCTCGGTCCCTGAGCTTTAGGGGCGATGTGAGGGAGGGGTGGGTAAACAGATGATGATGGCACTTTGTGAAAAGGGCAGTGATGGAGGCAGCTCGGCATGGGCTTAAAGGCTTTGGAATCAGACACCTGGATTCAAGGCTTGGCTCCATCATGTATTCCTTTTGTGATCCAGGGAAGTATTATCACTTCCCGGGGCTTTTATTTTTGTATCTGTAAATGGGGACTTTTGTAAATAATTACTTCTCTCAAATGTCATTTTGAGGACTAAAAGAGAAAGTGCCTGGACAGGACTCAGTGTAGTGCGTGGCACACAGTACTTGCTCAATTCTGAGCAATAAAGGAATTCCATCAAGGGGCGTGTAGCAGAGAAGGTGATGTCTAGGTAGGGACTTGAAGGAGCAATAGGGGTTGGCTAAGAGCAAAGTGAGGAAAGGATATTCCTGGCACAAGGACCAAAATGTTCAAGGATGTGGACATTGGTGTGTTAGGACTAGGTTTGTTTGTGGGTGACAGAAAATCCAAAATAACATGGCTTTAACAAGAGAATATCCATTTCTTTTACATATAAAAGTCCAGAGGTAGGGGTTCCCCAATGCCCTAGCAGATTAAGGATCCAGCATTGTTACTGCTATGGTGCAAGTTCAATCCCTAGCCAGGGAACTTCTGCATGTTGTGCTCCCAGCCAAAAAAAGTCCAGAGGTAGAGGTTCAGGGCTGGTAGGGCACACAACACTTCAGGGACCCAGCCTCGGTCTACTTTATTGCTCTGCTATATTATACACATGGCCTCCTCCTCCTGACCCAAGGTGGCTGCTTGAGTCCGCCATCACATCATCACTACAACCAGCAGGAAGGCAAAAAGAGTGAAGAAGCTTGTGCCCCCTACCTTTAGGGACACTTTCCAGAAGTTGTGATCAATACTTCCTGCATGTCACATGGCCTCTCTTCTCTGAAAGGGAGGCTGGGAAATGTGAATATTTCCATATGGCCATATCCCCAGGTTAAAATTATTTCTATTGGAGTTCCTGTCATGGCACAGCAGTGGAAATAGATCCGATTAGGAACCATGAGGTTGTGGGTTCGATCTCTGGCCTCACTTGGTGGGTTAGGGATCCAGCTTAGCCGAGAGCTGTGGTGTAGGTTGCAGATGCGACTCGGATCTGATGTGGCTGTGGCGCAGGCCTACAGCTGTAGTTCCTATTGGACCCCTAGCCTTAGAACCTCCATAAGCCGTGGGTGAGGACCTAAAAAGAAAAAAAATACTTTTATTACTTAGGAAGAGGGAGGAAACTTAAATTGAATGAAGACTAGAAATTTATGTCATAGGAGTTACAAAGAGCATGGAAAGATAGGGGAAAGTACAAATATTTTGGTGTTTCTGTGGTGGAAAAAGTGAGGGAGGGAGTGATGGAGGAAGCAGCCAGAGGAATAAACAGAGGCCAACCTGAGCAGGAGGCGGGTAGGGTACTTGCTGTCCTAGAAACACCAGCATAGCTGCTGATGGGAATCCTGTAATGGCGGGGATGTGGAGGCAGGAGATATTTTTCCCCAAAATTTTATTCTGAAAATTCTCATACATGCAGTAAAGTTGAAAAAACTTTACTATTTTTTAATTCTTTTTGTCATTTTGCCTTATCTGGGGCTGCACCCGTGGCATATGGAGGTTCCCAGGCTAAGGGTCTAACAGGAGCTGTAGCTGCCGGCCTTCGCCACAGCCACAGCAACGCGGGATCCAAACTGCGTCTGTAACCTACACCACAGCTCATGGCAACGCCGGATCCTCAACCCACTGAGCAAGGCCAGGGATCGAACCCGCAACCTCATGGTTCCTAGTCAGATTCGTTAACCACTGAGCCACGACGGGAACTCCCTGAAAAAACTTTAGAATGAACATTGCATACCCACCACCAAAATTCTAGCACTGACGTTTTACTAAAGCAGTTTTCTCCCCTATCTATCCACCCCTCCATGCATCCAGACTTTCTTATTTTTGCAGCATTTCGAAGGAAATTGCAGACAACGATCCATCCACTTCCCCTTAAATACTTCAGCATGGCTGTCAATAAGGAGAGTTCGATTTTGTCTGCAGTTTTTTCCTTTGGACGTAAAATTTATATCCAACGAAATGCACCCGTATGAAGGGGACTCTTGTTGAATTTTGATAAATTCACACACCCGCGTAACCCAAACCCCTATCAGGACTGTCATCACCCCCAAAACTTCCCGAATGCTCCTTCCTGGTCGGCCTCCATCACCTCCCCTAGGGAAAGCTTTGTCCTGGTTGGTTGGGTTTTGATAAACCACAGATTGGATTCAAGAAGGGAGATCTTTAAGGGCCCGCTGTGGAGCCCACGTCTGGGCCGAGGGAGAGGAGGAGAGGGGACCCCCGCAAGGGAAGGGAGAGAGAGCCCGGGGTCGGGGTTCGGAGCCGGGGGGCCCAGCGCCGCGCGGGTAGCTGGAGCTGAGGTTCTGGCTACGTAACCGGGCAGCTGGTGGCGCTATTTACTAAGGCGGGCGGGGTACCCGGGAGGAGCGTGTAGAGAATGTCTCCCCTGGGACAGTAGCTTCTGGAGCGGTCCGCGGGTCATCTGTCCAGCAAGCGTAGGGATACACAAGCGTCCCCGAGGCTTGCGCTGTCCAGGTGGCATCCGAGAAGTGGTGGCCGTGTTTCTCCAGCGTTTGCATCCTTCCCCGGCCCAGTCTCCGTGCCGCGGGTCCCCAAGGTCACAGCCCTGCTTTCCCCCACGCAGTCAAGGGGCGTGGAGAAGGCACAGAGGGGGTCACTTCCGGTTGGCGGGACCCCGGCAGGGGAAGAAGGACAGCAGAGCCCACCTGGGCGGTCCCGCCTTACGCCTCTTGCGTTTCTCTCTCCCCAGCATCCCCTGCCCGTGTACCCTACCCTCTCCAGCAACACCGCTCACCCCTTCCCAAACTCCTCTTGCCTCCCCTTTGAAAACTACCAAAGCCCAGGTCTTAGCTACTGAAATCTCTTCCAGGAAGGAGGCCATGGGGTCTGCTTCCGGGAGAGGGCAGTGGAAGCTGCGAAATAAAATGAAACATCCCCCCACAGTCCCAGGCTGCGGCTGCCCCCTCCCCCGGTCTTTCAAATAGTAAACACAACACATCCCAGCCAAGAGTAACCTCTTTCTTAAAAACCCTTTGGGGCGTTCCCGTTGAGGTTCAGGAGAAAGGAATCTGACTAGCGTCCAGGAGGATGCAGGTTTGATTCCTGCTTTCGCTCAGTGGGTTAAAGGATCGGGTGTTGCTGTGAGCTGTGGTGTAGACACACAGATCGCAGATGCAGCTCAGATCCCATGTTGCTGTAGTTGTGGCGTAGGCTGGCAGCTACAGCTCCGATTCCACCCCTAGCCTGGGAACTTCCATATGCCACAGGTGCAGCCCTAAAAAGCAAGCAAGCAAGCAAATAAACAAACAAACCCTTTGGGCAACAGGAGATATTCCTGTTCTTTCCATGAGCGTGACTTGGACTTATTCCTTGGGAATTAATACCCTGATTCTGCTAAGAGATGCCTTGCGCTCCCGGCCACCCGCTGCTGGAGCTGCAGCATGGAACACCCTGGCTTTATCCAGCCATTTGGAGCATCATCCCAAGTGCTCAGTTTGCCCCATCAAACAGAGGGCCAGGGGTGAGTTGTCAGTGTAGCGGAAGTAACAGAGATCACCCCAGGGAGCAGAGAAGAGAAGGACCCCAAGGAACACCCCAACATTTAAGATGGGGAAGGGGAAGAGGAGCTGGAGAAGGAATCTTCCAAGGGTGACGGGGGCCCTGAGCGATTATTGGCAGGGGAGTGACAGGGTCAGGGCTGCATATGGAGGATGGAATGGAAGAGAAGCCATGTGGAAAGTGAAGGTAAGTGTTAAAGAATTCTTATGCACTAGGCCTGGGTGAAGGCTGCACCACAAATATGGGTGCATTTGTGTGTTACAGCACTAGCTGCTGTAACAAACAGCCCCCAACTCTAGGTGGCCTATTAGATTTTTTTCTTTTTTTTTTGGTCTTTCTAGGGCCACACCTGCTGCACATGGATGTACGCGGGCTAGGGGTCAAATTGGAGCTGTAGCCACTGGCCTATGCCACAGCCACAGCAACACCAGATCCGAGCTGCGTCTGTGACCTACATCACAGCTCATGGCAACGCCAGATCCTTAACCCACTACGTGAGGCCAGGGATCAAACCTGTGTGCTCGTGGAAACTGGTCAGATTCCTTTCCGCTGAGCCACAATGGGAACTCCCTTATTAGATCTTCATGGTGGCTTCATGGGCCTCGTTCTCCCTTCACCTCACTGTCGGGTACAGGTTGCAGGGAGGACTCCGCTCCACACAGTGATTCAGGGACCCAGCCTCCATCTCCAGGGACTTCAGAGACCTCTGATGGCTCCATATCCAGCAAGCAAACGACGGAAGACTGTATCTGAGAGGGAGGCTTCTCCTTTTCGGCCATATCCCATCAGCCAGGTCACGGCCACATGGTGGGAATCAAACCTCCATGGGCCTGGAGGAAGCGAAGTGGGCTTAGGGGACACACAGTGTTGTGTCGGCCACACTCATGGCCCGTGGTGATAAAATGGGTTTATAATTTAGTGGAGAGATGAGGAAGAGGAGCTGGGAATGAAATATTCCTGTAAGTCATGTTGTAATACCTGCCAGAGACGCTCTGGATTTGTTGAAGCTGTTTGGATCACCCTCCTCCAGATAAGTGTTATCAGCACTGATAAAATACTTGGGTGATGGGGAGAGGGGCAGGGGAGAGGGCTAGCACCCTCTGTGATGATGAGAAAGGCATTCTCGAGAGGGGACATCTGGGAGTTCCCTTGTGGTGCAGTGGATTAAGGATCCAGCCCTGTCACTGCAGCAGCTCGGGTCACTGCTCTGGCGCCAGTTTGATCCCTGGCCCAGGAACTTCTGCACGCCAAGGAAGAAACCAAAAAAAAAAAAAAAAGGAAAGAAAAGAAAAGGGGGCATCTGAATAGAGAGCTGGAGGGTGGTCAGAGAGAGTTGGGGAAGGAGGAATGCTTGTGGAATATTCAGAAAGCCCTGAGAAGACCAGTTTAGCCGGGTCAGAAATTCTGTGCAGGGGATTGGTCATGGTTGAGGTTGGAATGTGGGCTTGGAGCTTGGACCAGGAATGACTTTGAACTTTAAGAATTTTGGCTGCGCTTCAGCAGGCCCTGTGGTTGTGGCCTGGGGCGCGGTGGGTGGGGTGGGGGAGGGGGCTCTCAGCCATCCCCGATGAATCAGCAGGGTCAGTTAAAATTAGTCACCGTAGCCCAGCCCAGTGACGCCAAGGCAAACAGTTGCGCTGGCTCCTGGGGCAGCCAGGGTTTGCTTCTCTGGGGAGTCTGGGGGTTGGGGGAGTTCCGAATTAGAGCAGGTGCTCTGTCCTGTCGCGGAACCACTTGGGCCGTTGGGGTGGCACCTCTGGGTGTCTGACCTTGGCAGCAGGAGCGGGTGAGGGCAGTTTGGTCCAACTCCCCGGTCGGCGTCTCTCGGACCACTTTGGCCTGGAGTGGTTTTCCGTTCACTTTGCCAGTCTCTCCTTCACGGAGGCCTTCCTCCCCAATAAGACCGGCTTCTTGGTCGGCCTATGTAGCAAGATTCACGGGTGTAATTGTAAACTGCAGAACGGTTGTAAATTTTTTTTTTTTAGGGCTGTACCCGCAGCATATGGAAGTTCCCAGACTAGGGGTTAATCGGAGCTGTAGCCACCGGCCTTCGCCACAGCCACAGCGACACGGGATCTGAGCTGCGTCTGTGACCTACACCACAGCTCACGGCAACACTGGATCATTAATCGAGGCCAGGGATCGAACCTGTGTACTCATGGATGCCAGTGAGATTTGTTTCTGCTGAGCCATGGTGGGAACTTCGAGTAAAATTTTTAAATAATATATTATTCAGCTGGTCCTATCCAAGGGCCCATCTCCTGTCTCCTCTCTCCTCCCACACACCTGGGTACCATCTTGGAGAGGAGAAAGCACGTGGTTAGGGGAAAATATTGAGATCCTATTAATTGGCTCATCTAAGTTGCCTCCCCCCACCCTCCATACCCCACACACAGAGCAGGGGGCTTACAAGCAAGAGGCAATATAGTACAAGGGTCAAGAATATCGATTCTGTTCCCATTGTGGCTCAGCGGGTTAAGCATCTGACTAGTATCCGTGAGGATGTGGGTTTGATCTCTGGCCTCTTTCAGTGGGTTAAGGATCAGACATTGCCGAAAGCTATGGTGTTGGTCATGGACGCAGCTTGAATCTGGTGGTGCTGAGGCTGTAATATAGGCCAGCAGCTGTTCTGATTTTGACTGCTGGCCCGGGAACTTCCATATGCCGCAGGTGCGGTCCTAAAAACGGAGGGTGGATATAGATTCTGGAACCAGACTACTGAATTTGAACTCTGGTCTCACTGCTTGCTTGCTGTGTGACTTCAGGCAAGTTACTTAACCTCTCAGTTTCTTCATCCGCTAAATGGTACTCATAACAGTACCTGCCTCCTAAGGTGACATTTAAACTAGGTAAAATACCTAATGCCTGGTACAGGATTGAGTAAACACTTCATACACATGTGGGCTATTGGTTTCAACAATAAAGAAACCACCTTTTTTCAAATATCTGAGTTGAAATTTCAGAGTTTTTACTATGTTAATCAGTGAATAAGGTCCCTCTCCCTGATGAACTGGGAGGCTCACGAGAACTTGTCTTGTCTGTGCATTGTCTGGTCCAAGGCCAAGTTCATGCTGATAATAGCAGCTAGACCAACCCCACTCCTAGCACCACACCCCAAGCATGCACTGCTGGCCTGCCAGGGCCCAGCACGGCTCCCAGTCCTTTGTTAAGGAGGCTCATTTAGACCACCGTCAGCAGGAGGCACTTGATAAATATATATTGAATAAGGGAATGCCTACCACCCAGGATCAGGGAGATAGTGGTTGGGAAAATGCTTTGTAAACTGTGAAGTCCGCAACTTGTATGTACGTATACATACATATATACGTAAGCACTTAGGACCTCTTCCCAGAAGGCCTAGGATCCCCTTCTGCCTTTGACTTAGCTGGATTGCCTTGGAAACTTACCCTGTCTTCTAGAACTTTCTGTCCACTGGCCCCTTTCTCAAAATGTAGTTGTCCTGGTTATCATTTTCCCCCCGACCTGTCTGAAGGGTCACTGTTGGAATTCAACCCTCCCGTCTCCCCGCCGAGAGATCTTCTTTCAACAAAGGCCAACACAAGCTTGATGTCTAACCCCCATAAAAGACTCTTTCCTGCCATTCCGCCCTTGGCTGAACAGTGTGACATTCCTGTTTCATGCCTTGTGGCCTCGTCTTCCCCTACTCATCCTCAGCTGTGCAAAGCCAACCTTCTCACAAGGCGCTTCCTCCAAGAAGGCCTCCTGGGAGAGCCCTAGCATCGTGCAGACACCTTCTTCCAGGTCCCCATCCTACTCTCCCCAGCAGAATGCTAAAGATGGCTCTTATGATAGCTCCGCGGGAAGAAGGATTTTTTAATCCACTGATTAAGTAATTCATTCATTAATTCACTCAACAATATTTGTGGAGTGCCTCTTCCTTATCAGGTGCGGTAGCACTTCAAGTGTGTATAGAATTACCCTTGTTTCTGAAAAATAAGAGAGTATTAGCTACAAGGAGGAAGATGGACAAAAGCATGGCAGTGTCGAAACTGGGACTGGGGAGTTCCTGTGGTGGCGCAGCGGAAATCTGACTAGTATCCATGAGGATGCAGGTTCAATCCCTGGCCTCGCTCAGTGGGTTAAGGATTCTGCGTTGCCGTGAGCTGTGGTGTAGGTCGCAGATGTGGTTTGGATCCTGCATTGCTGTGGCTGTGGTATAGACCAGCAGCTACAGCTCCTATTTGACCCCTAGCCTGGAACCTCCGTATGCCGCGGGTGCGGCCCTAAAAAAGACATTTAAAAAAATTAAAAGATTGGGGGAGTTCCCGTTGTGGCTCAGCAGTTACGAATCAGGCTAGTATCCATGAGGACACAGGTTCGTGTATATAGACCATGTATATTCTTCACAGATGCAATGAAGAATTTTATTATAAGGAATCAGCTCATGCATTTATGAGCTGTGAAGTCCACGATCTATAGCTGCTGAGCTGCAGACCCAGAAGAATCGGTGGTGAGGTTCCGTTTGGAAACCAAAAGCCTCAAAAATGAGAACTGGGGTGTAAGTCTTAGCCCAAGAGAAGAACAAACTCTCAGCTCAAGCAGTCAGGCAGGGAGCAGGTTCTCCCCTTCCTCCGCCCTTGTCTGTTTCCTTTTTTAGGGCTGCACCTGCAGCTGCTGGCCTACATCACATCTTGCGGCAATGCTGGATCCTTAACCCACTGAGTGAGGCCAGGGATTGAACCCACATCCTCATGGATACATACTAGTCAGGTTCATAACCCACTGAGCCACCCCCGGAACTCCCTAATCACCAACTCTGAAGAAGAATGAAAGCTTGCGGCTACACTGATCCTTATCTGCGGCCCTCTTTTCTACTCCCAAACTATAAAACCACTTCCTGTTCTCTCCCAAGAGAGGGCACAGTCTTTAGGTCATTAGCCTGCTGTGGCCTTCTTTGTCTGGCAAAGCGATAAAGCTATTTTATCTCCTTCACCCAAAACTCCGTCTCCGCATTTCTCTTCGGCACCAGTGGCTAGAGGCCGAGTTTCGGCAACACGGCCACAAACCTAGGATGGCCAGCAGCCACCTGAAGCTGGGGTGGGGCATGGAACGGCCTCTCCCGCAGAACCTCCCGTGAGAACCAACCCTGATTTCCGACCCGTGACTTCCAGAACTGAGAGGATAAGCTGATGTTCTTCCAAGCCACCAAGTTGTGGCAATTTGTATGGGAACTGATATACCATCTCCAAGAATATTGATTGAGCCGGGAAGTCTCCCAGGGGCTAAGAGAAGCAGTAAGAGCCTCGAACGTGGCCCCTGCACTGAGAAGCTCACGCTGGAGTTGAGAAGCCAAAAAACCTGCACCAAAATGATTGCATTTCAAACTGCATCTTGATGTACATAGAATCCAGGCTCCCCACGCTGACGGGGGCTCCCCACGCTGACGGGGGCTCCCCACGCTGACGGGGGCTCCCCAGCCAGGGGTGTAGATAGTGGAAATTCAAATCATGGAGAAGGACTGGCCCCCAGGAACTGCGGGGTGCAGAGCAGGGTGGATGGGGTGTGGACCCTGGCACAGGCACGCCCAAAGCTCCCAGTTGCCAGCTGGGAAGATGCTCCCACTGGGCCAGCATCTTCTGTAGGGGCTCTCGACTCAGTGTGGCCATCTGCCCAGGTCAGAAAAGGGGTGCTGATGGCAATGCGTAGCTCAAGGCAAAGGGGTTTTCAGACCTCAGGGAGATTAGGGAAACAAGAAAACCAGAAACAAAGCCAAAGACCAACCAGACTGACCTGTGAATTTCAGCAGGACGATCAGAGCCTCCCTTTTCCCACCTAGAAATGGACGCAGCAATCCTTGCCTTACAAGGGGTTTATGAAATGAAATGGGTTTCTATACATAAAGTGATTGATGGAGTTCCCTGGTGGCTCAGTGAGTTAAGGACCTGGGATTGTCACTGCTGTGACCAAAGTTTTATTTTATTTTATTTTAGGCCCACACCCACGGCATGTGGAGGTTCCCAGGCTAGGGGTCAAATCAGAGCTACAGCTGCCAGCCACAGCCACAGCCACAGCAACATCAGATCCGAGCCGTGTCTGAGACCTACATCACAGCCAATGGCAATGTCGGATCCTTAACCCATTGAGCGAGGCCAGGAGTCAAACCTGCGTCCTCATGGATACTAGTCAGGTTCGTTAACCGCTGAGCCATGATGGGAACTCCAGTGGCCAATATTTGATCCCTGACCCCTGGAAATTACACATGCTGCAAGCACTGGAAAAAAAAAAAAAGGTATGGGAGTTCTCGTTGTGGCACAGTGGAAAAGAATCCAACTAGTATCCAGATTTGTAAGGATGCAGATTCCATCCCTGGCCTTGATCAGTAGGCTGGCGATCTAGCATTGCCATGAGCTGTGGTGTAGGTCATAAATGCGGCTCAGATCACAGGCTGGCAGCTGTAGCTCTGATTCAACCCCTAGCCTGGGAACTTCCATATGCCACAGGTACAGCCCTAAAAAGCCACCCCCCCAAAAAAAAGGGAGAGAAAAAAAACAAAAGAAAAAAGGACATAAAGTGATTGCTGGAGTATCTGGCTGAAGCTTTATTACTCAAGGCACTGCTATCCTCAGAGGCAGTTGCTTAAATTACAGATGAATCTCAAAGAGGTTAACATTCTTCCCAAGTATGTACCTCGTGTCTTCAACCTTCAGCAGCACTACAATCTCAGGTTTTAGAGTTGGATAAGCCTGGGTTTGACTCCCGGCTCCAACTTTTCCTGGGATTGTGGCCGTGGAAAAAATTGCTTATCTTCTCTGAACTTTCCTGACCCCATCCATAAATGGGAGATCATCCATAAATGGATGGGAGCGTGAATGCTGTTTAGCAAATAGGAAGTATCGAATGACATTTCGGAATCATACCAGAATTAAAACAAAGGCAGCTGTGTGGGGTCGTGAGCACTGACTAGGGAATGTGCTGAGAGGTACAGGCAACAGGCAGTGGGGGCCAGGAGAGCAAGGGTTTTGCTCCTTGGAGGTGATCAGGAAGCTAAATGAATAGGAATCTATTTATGGCAAGTGACAAAAATTCAATTCAAACCACGTTGTGCATAAATCAGAAGCTTTGAGTGAATGTATCTGTTCCCGTATCTTGAATAAGGAAATCATGCTCTGACGTCAGGGCCTTTGCACTCGCTCTTCCCTCTTTTGAAACAGTTTCCCTCAAGACATTTCCCCAGTTCTCTCCTTTACCTCTTTAGATTTGTAATCACATAAGTGTAAATTAAATTTTAAATTACATTTTGAAACTGCGCTTAAAATTGCAACCCCCACTCCTCACTCAATACTCCATGACCCATCTCTGCTTTGCTGCTTTATTTTTCTCCATGACATTTATTACCGTGTAACCTGCTATTCTGGTTATTTATTTTATTTTATTTTTCTCTTAATGGATTTTATTTTAATTATAGGTGTGCATAAATCATCACAAGTCACTTTTACAGATTTTGTATCCCAAACCCCCCAGTGCATCCCCCCACCCCCCCAGACTGTCTTATTTGAAAAACCAAGGTTTTCCAAAGTCTGTGAGTCATTGTCTGTTCTGTAAGAAGGTTCATTGTGTCTTTTTAGTTTCCACATGTAAGCGGTAGCATTGGGTGTTGCTGTCTAATTGTCTGACTGGTTTCACTTCGCATGATAATTTCTAAGTCCATCCATGTTGCTATAAATGTTGGTAAT
>PVHT021183646.1:8865617-8909424 GCA_004024745.2 Catagonus wagneri
GGGTTTCCTTAGCTGTGCAGAAACTTTGAAGTTTAATTAAGTCCCATTTGTTTATTTCTCTCTTTATTGTCCTTACTCTGACACATGGATCTGAGAAGATGTTGCTATCATTTATGTCAGAGAGTGTTTGGCCTATGTTTTCCTCTAAGAGTTTTATAGTATCTGGTCTTATATCCAGATCTTTAATCCATTTTGAGTTGATTTTTGTGCATGGTGTTAGGAAGTGTTCTAGTTTCATTGTTTTACATGTAGCTGTCCAGTTTTCCCAGCACCACTTATTGAAGAGGCTGCCTTTTGTCCAATGTATATTCTTGGCTCCTTTATCATAGATTAGTTGACTATAGATGCGTGGATTGAATTCTGGGCTTTCTATCCTGTTCCACTGATCTATATTTCTGTCTTTGTGCCAGTACCATACGGTTTTGATGACTGTAGCTTTGTAGTAGTGTCTGAAGTCAGGGAGCCTGATTCCTCCAGCTCCATTTTTCTTTTTCAGGATGTCTTTTTTTATTCTGGGTTTTTTGTGTTTCCAGACAAACTTTAAACTATTTTGTTCTAGTTCTTTGAAAAATGTCATTGGTAATTTGATAGGGATTGCATTGAATGTGTAGATTGCTTTGGGTAGTATTTCCACGACCTAGAACTGCCTTGTACATGGTGAGTATAAATGGCTAATTTTATATATGAACTTGACAGGACCACAGGGTGCCCAGGTACTTGGTGAAACATTTCTGGGTGTGTCTGTGCGGGGGGGGGGGGTTCCAGATAAGATCAGCATTTGAATTTATAGACTTGGCTAAAGCTGATTGCCACCCCCACCCTCCCCCACCATATGGGTGGGTTTCATCAAAAAAAGGTGGAGGAGGAGTTCTCACTGTGACTCAGAGGGTGAAGGACCTCAAATTGTCTCTGTGAGGATGCAGGTTCAATCCCTGGCCCCGCTCAATGGGTTAAGGATTAGGCATTGCCGAAAGCAGTGGTCACAGATGTGGCTTGGATCTGGCGTGGCTGTGGCTGTGGCGTAGGCTGGCAGCTGCAGCTCCCATTTGACCCCCTAGCCCGGGGAACTCCCATATGCAGGGGCGGCCCTGAAAGAAAAAAGGAACTTTGGAGTTTAGTGGTCCCAGGACTTGTTCTGGTGGTCCTCCTCTCTTGTGTTCATTTGTTGGGGTTTTAGTTCTGCACAAAGGCTCAAAGTTACCGTTTTGTAGATTCCTTGAGGAGGAACTGGGACCCGGCCCCTGGGCTGCGCTGCTGTTTCTTGACGGTTCCTCCCTGGTCACTGCACATCCCTCCTTTCCCTGATGAGCAGTTGTTTGAATCTGCCCTTTGGAACTCAGGGAAGGTCTTGGAGGCTGAAGCTTATTCCCTAAAACCAAGAAATAGGGGGCACAGAAAGGGTTGTGTGAAGCCCCAGAGTCCTTCTCGGTTTCAGCTGCATCTCGCCAATCTCTGCTTCTGTCTTCACACGGTGTCTCAGTGTCTTCTCATTGGTCTCTTTTAAGGATGCCGTCATCGGATGTAGGGCCCACCTTAAATCCAGCTTGACCCCAAGATTCTGAATTACATTGCAAAGACTGTGTCCAGATAAGGCCCCCTCACAGCTGGCGGGGACTAGGGCTTGGCCGTATCTTGTGGGTTCACCAGTCGCTCCACTGCCGATGGAGAAACACAGACCCGGAGGAGAAGGGATTTTTCTCAGTATCCCAAGGGCAGTCCCGCAGGGCCTGGCTGCTCTTGCCATGCCGGGCCAGAGCTCGGTCCCCGCCCCATACTGGCCTGGGTTCCCCAGACTCTCTGGGAAAGTCTTCAGTGGAAAACCATCTGGAGACTGAGTGTCTGGGCTTCGGGGGAGCCTGCCCTTTCCAGTGCAGAATGGCTGAGAACGCGATGGAGGGAGTTCCCTTCCCCCGTTGGCTCTGTGCCCGGGCCTTGGCTGGTGTGCCGGCCCCGCTCTGGTGGCATCCCATCCTGCTCCTCTCCAAGTCACGGCTCCCATCCCCTTCTCTCGCAGGCCACCCGCAGCCCCGGACACTGTGGGGGTGGGAGAGGGATGGGGTGCCCCCTGCTCCCAACCTCAGGGTCACTTCCTTTCCGGGAGACGGCTCTCACCGTCTTTGGAAAGAGACAAGCGCATTGCATAGAATTTACACTGACAGTAATTCTAAATTCCTTTTTTTTTTTTTAGGGCCACACCTGCTGCATATGGAGGTTCCCAGGCTAGGGGTTGAATTGGAGCTGTAGCTGCCAGCCTACACCACAGCCACAGCAACATGAGATCCAAGCCGTGTCTGCGACCTACACCACAGCTCACAGCAAGGCCAGATCCTTACCCCACTGGGCGAGGCCAGGGATCGAACCCGTGTCCTCGTGGATACTAGTTGGATTCATTTCTGCTGAGCCACAATGGGAACTTCCTCTAAATTCCTGATTCTTAGAGGCTATAGAGTATGATGACTAGGATTCTGGCCTCAGAACCCAGACAGCCCGGCCTGGGCTCAGGCCCCTGCTCTGCCATCTGCTGAGCGTGTGGCCTTGGGCACCGTATTTATTCCTTCACTGAGCAGGGCCGGGGATCGAACCGGCATCCTCATGGATACTAGTCGGGTTCATTACTGCTGAGACACAATGGGAACCCCCGGGGCTATTTCATTAAGGCAAGAAATTAGGAATTCCCACTGTGGTGCAATGGGATTGGCAGTGTCTCTGCAACGCTGGGGTGCAGATTGTTCCCTAGCCCCACATAGTGGGTTAATGATTCTGTGTTGCCGAAGCTGGCATAGGTCAAAACAGCAGTTTGCATGCTATTCCCTGGCCCGGGGACTCCATATGCTGCGGGGTGGCCAAAACAAAAAAGAGAGAGAGAGAGAGAAATTAAGGTCACTGTCCTGGCCAACACTGAGTGAATGTGATGTCAGACTGGACATTATTTCCCCACCCTTTGCTCTTAGAGTTTCTTTTTTTCTTTTTCTTCTAGGGCCGAAGCTGCAGCAGACCCCCAGGGCACCCAGATCCCATCCCCCAACCCCCGACAGCCCCACCTGGGAGGATCAGCTGCTTGGGAAACAAACCACTTTGCGAAGTGCTCTCCAAGTGGTCTGGGGGCCAGTTGGTTCAGCAACAGCCAGCTCACGGACGCCTGTCCCCACGCAGAGGACAGTTGTCAGCTGACTTTCCAGAAGAGCGCTCCCCTCCGGAGGCCGGAGCCTCGTTTCGTCCTCTCTCCAACCTCGTAGCTCCGGTGAGGACTTGTGGAAACAGCATGTTGCTTTAGCTGCAGGAGAGGGCACGTGGCCCAGGCTGGGGGACCCGAGAACCATCCTCCTCTGGCCACAGGGACCCCTGGGACTTGGGACACAGGTCCAACCCAGAGTGATCTTCCCAAGGAACCTGCTTCCCGGATCTGGGGGAGAAAACGCCCATACATCTGTGACCCAAGAACCAGAAAGACGTGACTTGGGATAGGCCTGAGGCTGCGTTCTCTCTGTTATGGAAAAAGCCCACACCTGACAGGACGGAGCGAGGCTGGTACCATGACAGAAGCCTAGAGTCTGGGGGAAAGGAGAGAGGGCACAGGGCGTGATGACGGGTTCCAGGTCTCAGCACCTTTAGTGCCTGGAGTCCCCTGACACCCTATAGATTTCGCATTGATTCTACGAACTACATGAACAGCTCTAAAACATTCTCTCCATGACCCAGTTCACACTGTGATCCAGAACACACACACACACACACATACACACACACAGTGTGTTATTATTGTGTCATTTTCCCAGAACACTACCCTTATTATGTATGACACACTCTGATACTTTCCATTCTATGCCATGTCATTTTCTTCCTTCCTTTTTTTTGGTCTTTTTAGGGACACACTGCAGCATATAGATAAGTTCCCGGGCTAGGGGTTGAATTGGAACCAGCTACACAGCAGCTCATGGCATTGCTGGATCCTAACCCACTGAGAGGCCTGGGGTCAAACCCAGGT
Source organism: Catagonus wagneri (assembly GCA_004024745.2). Taxonomy (NCBI): domain Eukaryota; kingdom Metazoa; phylum Chordata; class Mammalia; order Artiodactyla; family Tayassuidae; genus Catagonus; species Catagonus wagneri. Next base: position 8,869,603 of record PVHT021183646.1, read on the forward strand.
CCTCATGGACGTTAGTTGGGCTCGTTACCACTGAGCCACAGCAGAAACTCCTCCCGTGTCGCTTTCTTTCACTACTTAATTGATACCCACTACATTTATTTTATAGTCTTACTTTTTTTCAACTTTTTAAAAATTATAGTTGATTTAAAAATGCTGTGTAGGAGTTCCCGTTGTGGCTCAGTGGTTAACAAATCCGACTAGGAACCATGGGGTTGTGGGTTCGATCCCTGGCCTTGCTCAGTGGGTTAAGGATCCGGCGTTGCCGTGAGCTGTGGTGTAGGTTGCAGACGCGGCTCGGATCCCACGTTGCTGTGGCTGTGGCGAAGGCCGGCAGCTGTAGCTCCGATTAGACCCCTAGCCTGGGAACCTCCACATGCTGCGAGTGCGGCCCTAAAATGACAAAAGACCAAATAAAATAAAATAAAATAAAAATAAAAATGCTGTGTAAATTTCTGCAGTACAGCAAAGTGACCCAGTCATATATATGTGAGGTGTATATATATATATCTTCCTTCGTGGGCTATCCCAAGAGAATGAATACAGTTCCCTGTGCAGTGCAGTAGGACCCCATTGCTTATCCATTCTAAATATAACAGCTTGCACCTACCAAGCCCAGACTCCCCATCCGTCCATTCCCTCCCCCTCTGCCTTGGCAACCACAAGTCTGTTCTCCTTGAGACCCACTAAATTGACTCCACGACACACTAAAGGCTTGCGCGACCTGCAGTCTCAAAACAACCGAGCTGGATCCAAAGCCTTCCCAGAAATCGCTGTTTTTGCCAACGCCAGTTTCAGCTGGGTTTGTCCCTTGCCACCGAAGCAAACACTAAGCGCACCCGTGGCGTGCCCTTGGCTCCCGTTCCTGTGCCGCCCACCCCCACGCCTGACCAGGCTTCCATGAGGAGCTCTGTCTGCCAGCTCACTTATTCATTCCTCCATGGAACAAATCCAAATCCAGCCTGGGCTCTCACCCCAGTCCCAGCACTTAGCTGTGATGGTGGGCGAGGCACTCCAGCCCACAAGCCTCAGTCTGGGCAACTAGAATTTAGGCTTGTGTCCCCTGCCTCTTCGAAGGGCCGCCTGGATCCAACGAGACCCCGCGGGAAACGCCCCCGGGCAGGGCTGCACGTGTGAGGGATGATCTGCCCGTGGCCGTTCCCATCCTCCAACCCCACGATCATAACAATCTTCATGCTTTCTTTCCCTTTTTTCGTTTTCTTTTTATGGCCGCCTCTGCTGCATACGGAAGTTCCCGGCCTACGCCAGAGCCACAGCAACTCCAGATCCGAGCCACATCTGTGACCTACACCACAGCTCACGGCAACGCGAGATCCGTAACTCACCAGGGATCGAAGCTGCATCCTCAGGGATGCTGTGTCGGGTTCTTAACCTGCTGAGCCACCACGGGAACTCCAAGGGTCTTCATTCTCCATTTAGGTTCAGAGAAGGAGGGGGAGAAATATCCCTTCAAGGGTCTCTCAAGTCTCTCGGGAAAGAAGAGAATGGTCATGACAGCGAGAGTAAATGTTGACAATTTTCCCATTGTCAAGATAAAAGCGTCTGATCCTTCCAAGAACCCTGGGAAGCGGGTGAGATGGTGCTGGAGGATTGTTAGCACAGGCAGCAGGGGCCTGGAACCCAGGGGGCCCAGGGCCAAGTTCAGTACCCTCCTCTCTCCTGTGACCGCCGCTCTCCTGCCCGGCAGGGGACTGGGCTCGGCTTCCAGGCAGAACTTTGCGGGCAGGGGTGGAACCTTTGCTACATTTGGCAAATTGTGCTCCCAGGCAGCGTTTGCTCAAACTACGCTAAATGCTGTAGCCAGAGAGAAGGGCGGAGGTTCCTGGGATCCGAGGATTGAAGGGTTATAATGTTCCTTGGGCCTCTTCATCCCTCACAACTGTCACTGCCTGAGCCAGGGGCCGTGGAGCTGCCAAAGGATCACAGGATGCCTTTCGCGGCCATGAACTTGGAGTTGTGGTTTGGGGTTAGCGTAACTGGGGGCTGAAGCACCTGCTCTGAGCTGCTCAGCTCAATTCAGGTGAGCCGAGTCTTCCTGCCCGGGGTCGGAGGGGCGCGTCTACAGCTGGGCCAGGCCACCTTCCAGCAGGCTTGGGGAGGGGACAGCGCCCCTGCCTGCAGCTCGGGTCCTTGCCTAACAAGGGAACCTGGAGAGCAAAGAGCAGCCTGATCTTCGGGAGAGAGCCACACACAACCCTCCACCTCCGCCGTTTCTCAGCGGCACCAAGTGCACTCATGTGGTTGTGAACCAGCTTCGCCGTCCTGATGCGGGACAGGGGGGCCCCTATCCTGGGCCCAAGAGCAGGCTCTTGTCCGAGGAGACACATGTGCTGAGAAAGCGAAGACGTTACTGGGAAGGGACCCCACGGGCGGAGAGCAGCAGCGAGGGAACCCAGGAGAAGGGCGCTGCCACACCGCTGGCAGTCTCAGGTTTTAGGGGAATGGGGTGAATTTCCGGGTTGTCTCTAACCAGTCTCCTCGCTTGGCCCATATTCTGTCTGACTCGGGGATCTTCCCTGTGGCGCGGGCATCTCTCAGCCAAGATGGATTCCAGCGTGAAGGATGCTGGGAAGCTGGCCATCTCCTCCCTCCTGTCGGCTGCTCCCGAATCCTCCCGTTAAGTTTTTGGGGCAGCACCGTGTTCCTTATCAGGGCCTCCTGCTGTGAGACCACTCACAGAAGCAGTTTTTGTTGTTTCTGGCCAGGGGGGTGATTTCTTTCCTTTTTTTTTGTCTTTTTGGGCCACACCCATAGCATATGGAATTTCCCAGGCTAGGGGTCAAACCAGAGCTGTAGCTGCCGGCCTACACCACAGCCACAGCAATGCTGGATCCTTTAACCCACCGAGTGAGGCCAAGGATCGAACCCACATCCTCGTGGATACTAGGCGGGTTCGTTAACACTGAGCCATGACGGGAACTCCAAGACTCTGTCTTCTTGCTGCACTATTATTTCTAGACCACTTTTCCTTTGTTCTGCGTTCCCTCCCTTCCCTGATCAGCAACTGTTTGAATCCGCCCTTTGGAACTCGGGGAAGGTCTAGGAGGCTGAAGCCTTTTTTCCTTCAAACAACAAACAGAACACAGAAAGGCTTTTGTACCCCGAAGGGCCTTGTAGGGTCCTGTTTGGTTTCAGTCCCGCCTTCTCTTGGATACTCCTTAGTCTTGAGGGAAAGCAGGTGTTGGACAAGAAAGGGAATAACGTTTTGGAAAGAGAAGTTGGTCGTAAACTCGGCAGAGGAGCTGTTTTAGGAGGACTCATTTCACATGGACACTTGGGCGGCTTCCACCTCTTAGCTGTCGCAAATAATACTGCTGTGAATTTGGCTGTACCAATAGCTCCGAGCTCCCGCTTTTTGCTCTTTTGGGTGTATCCCAAGAAGTGGAATTGCTGGGTCAAATGATAATTCTATTTTTAACTTTGTGTGGCGTCTCCACACTGTTTTCCACAGCAGCTGTACCATTTTATATTCCCGTCGGCATCGCACAAGCATTCCAGTTTCTCCACTTATTTTCTCTATTTAAAAAATAACAGCCATCCTGGAGTTCCCTGGTGGCTCGGCAGGTTAAGGAGCCAGTGTTGTCACTGCTGTAGCTCTGGTCACTGCTGTGGCACGGGTTTGATCCCTGGCCCAGGAGCTTTCGCATGCTGCGGGCACAGTCGGGGGGGGGGAGGGGGGAGCCATTCTAATGAGTGTAAGGTGTTGGCCTGGGGTCTCGTAGTGACGGGGAGCCCAACTCTACCCCTGCTCATTCCCGGGACCCGAGACCCTAGTGACTGCAGCTAAGGTGGGGCAGGATCCTGTGTGAGCTCTAGTTTACTACCATTTCTCCCAGTAACCAGAACCCATGAGCCTATTAGCTTAATACTGGGCTCACCTCTTGGTGGGCGTTGTCAAGCCAATAGAGCCAACCAAGGCAAGCACTGGGAGAAGGAACACTTGCAACAAGTAAGGAGAACACAGGGGGTCTCTCCCAAAGCAGTGTCTCCCTGAACAGCAAAATGGGGAAAGTCTTCAGCTAAGGGTATGGGCACATTCACGAGGGGGCTTGAGTGGAGGAGAATTCAGTGTAGAATTGGGCCAAAGCTGGAATTCCCATTGGGGTGCAGTGGAAGTGAATCTGACTAGTATCTGTGAGGAGGCAGGTTCGATCCCTGGCCTCGCTCAGTGGGTTAAGGATCCGGCGTTGCCGTGAGCTGTGGTGTAGGTCGCAGGTGCAGCTCGGATCTGGTGTTGCTGTGGCTGGGGTGTAGGCTGGCGGCTGCAGCTCCTGTTAGACCCCTAGCCTGAGGACGTCCATATGCCACAGGGGCGGCCCTAAAACAAAAAGGAAAAAAAAAGGGAGCTGGGGTAAAGTTAATAGAGTCCAAGCGTTAACTCACTGAGGTCAGGAGGTTCATTGGCACCATCCCATCCTCCACCTGGGTGGGGGCCTTAATTCCTGCAGAACTCAAAGCTATTACTTGCAGAGGAACCAGGACTCTGCTTTATCACTGCTTTATCTCTGTTCTTATCTCCCTTTGTTCCCTTAAGATCATTGTTGACAGAGAACTGTTCAAGGGCAAGCTCCGTGGCCAAGCTTAGAGCGCAAAATGGCTTAAGCCAAAATGGCTTCTCTTACGTCAAATAAGCCAGGCCTGGTTCCCTTCCTCCGGGGGGGCCCCCCTACGCTATCTGCTTACAATTCCATGACTTCCATGACTCATCTAGACGCTTTAGCTTGGTATTCCCTCCTCTGCACACCCCCCCAAACCTTCCAACTGTTCCCCCAGTTCGCCTAGTGATTGTTAACACTGGAAGCTAAAAATGTGAGCTGGCCTTAAAAAAATACACACCCAGCTCTTTCCCTCCGAGAAGGCAGAGGCGGCAGCTTGTACAGCCACGGCCAAGATTAAGGCTCGAGACCTTCGAGGTAAGAAGAAGGAGGAGCTGCTGAAACAACTGGAGGACCCGAAGGTGGAGCCGTCCCAGCTGTGCGTGGCAAAAGTGATGGGCGAGGTGGCTTCCAAACTCTCCGAGCTGCAGGGCTGTTGGCAGATCCACTGCCCGTGTTCTCACCGTCATTAGCCAGACTCAGAAAGAGAACCTCAGGATATCTACAAGGGCAGGAAGTACAAGCTTCTGGGTCTGCGGCCCAAGAAAACACGTGCCAAGCGCCGCCGGCTCAAGAAGCACAAGGAGAACCTGGAGACGCAGAAGCAGAAGCAGAAGGAGCTGGTGTACCCACTCCAGAAGTTCGCAGTCCAGGCCTGAGCATCCAGGCAACAATAAAAGAAACAAACTGGCAAACACACACACGCACACACACAACTTCATTGAGATAAATTCACATACCACACTTTTCGCTCCTAAGACGTATGAGTCAGTGGTGTTCGGTGTATTCACAGCCGTACCATCATCACACTACCTAATTCCAGAAGACTTCATCACCCCCAAAAGAAACCCCATCCCCACGAGCAGTCTCTCCCCGTTCCTCCTTCCCCCCATGCCCCGGCCGCCACCAAGCCACTCTCTGTCTCTCCACATTTGCTTCGTCTTCCATGCGTTTCATTTAAGTGGAATCACACACAAGAGCGGGCAAAGGATGAGACGCGGTGGACACCTGTTGCTCCTCCCTGCCCGACATCCTCTCTTGGCCTTTTCTGGGATCAGCACCCCTTCCGCTGACTCACTGCCTCCCCCACCCCCTGGGGTTCCAGTGGCTGTGCTGACCCACAGACCTCCTCTTCACCCCCACTGCCCTCTTACAGTCTGAATGTCTGTGTCCCCTCCCCCCTCCAAATTCACATGTTGGAATCCTGCCCCCGGGAGGAGGTTATTAGGGCGTGGGGCTTTGGGGAGGTGATTAGGTCACGAGGTTGGAGCCCCTGGGAATAGGATTAGTGCCCTTTTAAAGGAGACCCCACAGAGCTCCCTGGCCCCTCCCACCACGTGAAGGCACAGGGAGAGGTCCCTCGCTCTCCCCAGAACCTGACCGCGCCGGCAGCCTGACCTCAGCCTTCCAGCGCCCAGAGCTGTGAGCAATAAACGTGTACAAGCCACTCAGTCTGCCCTATTTTGTTCCAGCAGCCAGGTAGGGACTAAGACCCACCCCCAAACCCAGGGATGGGCACGTGACCTCAGCCAGCCAATCAGATTCTCAGAACTTGACAGGCGGGCCGGGGTGGGGGGCTGAGTCACGTGGTGGAAGCGGCGTAGTGAGTAGTGAGTTGGCACTGACGTGGAGCCGCCAGGCCTCCTGCGTCCTGTCGTCTCCCAACCCCGCTGGGCCAGCTGCACCTTGGAGGCTGGAGCCACCCCCAGAGGCTTCCCCTAAGATTCTTAAGCTTAACTGAGCCGGAGAATCAACCTCTATCACTTGCAGTTCAAAGGACTTGTCAGAATCACGCCTCCAGGCCTGGAGGTCTCAGATAATCGCCTCAGCAACAATGATTGCGGCCAGGCCCCGGCGCCACGGCAAGGTGGCAAGGAGGCTCTGACCTCCTGCCGTCAGGCTGAGGACAAATGGGTTGGTACTGCTTCCCATTTAGGTTAAATGTTGTTGCTTTGCTTGCTTGTTAAAGGTAGAAATTCCTTAAGCCTTTGACAAGTGTAACTAGGATATTTTTGAAATACCTTCCAACATAGAGCTCCCTTTATGTGTAAATTGTTTCCCCCTTCCCTGGCCCTGCCCCCCAGTGGCTAAGGGTTAGAAAGGAGGACAAGTCCTTAGGGTATGGGGTGGAAGTGGCTTAGGAAGCCGCTTTCCCGGACTGGGAGGGAAACAGGCAGGGCGACAGGTCACCTGCAGCTTCTCCTGATCACGGTCAGACTGCGGGGGAGTAGTATTAAAAACTCCCAGGAGTTCCCATTGTGGCTCTGCAGGTTCGGAACCTGATATTGTCTCCGTGAGGATGCGGGTTCAATCCCTGGCCTCCCCCCAGTGGATTAAGGAGCCGGTGTTGCCGGGAGCTGTGGTGCAGGTCGAAGATGTGGCTCAGATCCAGTGTCGGCTGTGGCTGTGGTGTAGGCTTCAGATGTAGCTCTGATTTGACCCCAGCCCAGGAACTTCCACCTGCCTCAGGTGTAGCACTAAAAAGAAAGAAAGAAAAAAACCCCCCCCAGTGGAGAGTACCTGCTCTGGCACAGTGGGTTAAAGATCTGGTACCACCACATCTGTGGTATAGGTCGCAGCTGTAGCTGGGATTTCTGCAGCTTCCCAGGAAGGCAGCCTGTAATTGGTCAGCCCCGCGGTCAGCGCTTGGGGGGGTGGTGACTCTGTTCCTCTGAGGCCTGATCCGCACATTCTTTGCTAATTCTTTCCTTTTCCACTCCCTTCCCACCTTTACAGACCTTTCCTTTCTACAGCTCCATGGAGCTTTCTGTTTGCTAGGTGGGGTGCCCCGCAATTCACAAATTAGTGAGTAAAGCCAACTGGATCCTTACATTTAGCCAGTTGAATTTCCGATTTTTTTTTTTTAACATGCAGAGAGGAAATTGGGGCCTGAATTTGCCCAAACATGCACCAGCCAATGACTGGCCTGGCTCAGATTCAGCTGCCCACTCTGCTGCACGTCTGTCAGAGAAAGAAGCAAAGAGTAAACATGCAAAACCTATTTCTCAATAAGCCCCAGGGTCTTGCCTCGGGTGCTGGCATTTCTGCGCCTGCCTCCTTTAACTTGGACCCAGTTGTGCAATCAGAGCCTGGGGCCTTTCCCCTGCTGAGCGGAATCAGCTGGAGACCTTGCACTGCCAGTCTGTCCCTCCGCAGCCCAGAGGCTCACAGCCCCTGCTGGACCAGAGGCCCCCCGGACAGGCGAGGACCGGAGACCCTCGGGACCTGAGGCCACAGGAAGAGCTTCACGAGAGCAGGTAAGGCAGCAGCTCCAGGGCGAGGCCTACTCCTGGGCCTCCGTTTCTGAAGGGCCATGCGCCCAAGGGCCACTGGTACTTGGTTTGGGAAGAAAAAAAAGAGTTGAACCTCCCGGGGGTTCAAAGCCAGTTCCTAATGTGAGCTTGGGTCTGCAGCTTGGCTTCTTTACCTGATAAATCCAGATAGGAATCTCTCACTTAGGGGTGGTTTGAAGTTCAAATTAAAACACAATAAGAATATGATTAGGAGTTCCGCTTTGTGGCTCAGTGTAAGGAACTCAACCCGTATCCATGAGGATGCGGGTTCCATCCCTGGCCTGGTTCAGGGGGTTAAGGATCCGGCATTGGCGTGAGCTGTGGTGTAGTTCACAGACGTGGCTCAGATCGGGCGTTGCTGTGGCTGTGGTGTGGGTTGGCAGCTACAGCTCTGATTTGACCCCTAGCCCAGGAACTTCCATATGGCAGACGTGCGGCCTTAGAAAGACAAAAAAATAAAAATAAAGATAATCCCTACCACTGCTATTTATGAAAGAAAAAAAAAAAGGCATGATTAGACCAACCATGTTGCATCTTCCCCTCCACTGGCTGGAGCCTCCAGGACACTAGACAGAGAGGGCCTGCTACCCAGAATGTAGGAGACGTCATGGGCCGAGGCGTCTCCCTAGCTGTTCTTTTCGGAGGTGGTTTCGGGTGCCATCTTTGTAGAAAAAGATGCTGTACGGGTTGTCTCAAAACTGCAACCTGCAGGAGTTCCCTGGTGGCCTAGGGGTCAAGGATCCAGCTGTAGTTCAGGTCACTGTCGTGGTAAGGGTTCAAGCCCTGGTCCAGGAATTTCCACACGCCGTGGGTGTGGTCAAAACAACACAAAAAAAGCTCCCCAAATCTGCAACCTGCAGTGTTTCCTGGGTTGTAGGTTTATCTGGGGTAGTTTGAGGGCACGGGGTGTGGTGATGAAGATTAAAGGGATCATCTCAAATCTGTGTTTTTAAGTAACGGAGTTTTCTTACTTGGGTGGTGTGTTTGAGGGAGTCAGTTTGCCGGGGGGGGGGGGGCGTCGGTGTGGCTGGAGTCTCCTTAAACAGCAGGGAAAGATTCGTAAATATAAGCTCTCGTGTGAAAATGAGGTCTCTGATCCCATCAGTTTCATCTCCCTCTCGGCATAAGTGCCCTCTTACATCCACTGCGAGATGGGACCTGATGAGACCGAAGGGCTCCCTGCTGTCACGTGAGCCCTTCACCCTAAAATGAACAATGGGGGAGGTTTTAGGGGGTCCTGGTAAAGGGTGGGGCTCTCCTCCACTGGGCTCTTGGCACCCGCGACGTTTCGGACTGGACCATTCTTTGCTGGGGGGCCATCCTGTGCCTTGCAGGGTATTTAGCCTCATTGCTGGTCTCTAGCCACTAGTAACGGTACCCCCGCCAATGTCTACAGTCATTACCAATATCCCTGGGGAGAAAACTGGCCCCTGCTGGACATGTACTGCTCTAGACCTGGCTGGAATCACGTGGGGCTCCCCTGCCTCCCTAGGGCATGACGGAGGCTTCCCTAAGCCTCAGTTTCCTCATCTATACAATGGGGGTAATGTTAGCATTTATTTCACAGGGTCATTGAGAGGCTTAAAGGTGTATAAAAGAGGAAGAGGCATATCTGGCACAAGGAAGCACAAAAAGGTGCCTCATAGTGTAACGGAGGCAGAGTCAAACCTCCAAAACTCAGAAACATTTTTTTTATCTTTGAAGCATTAGTTAGACTTCAACCACTATGTCTGAAGGAATAACCAACCACATGAACCCACCTTGATGTAAAGGTCCAAAATGATGTATAAAAACATATCCCACTGGATAAAGAACCCAGCAGCCCCCTCTACCCGAGCCTCTACCGTTTTGGAAATCTTGGTTAATTTCAATCCCCGATCATTTGGGTCATTTGTTTTTTCTTTTCTCCCACTTTCAATCCCCACTGTTTAGGTGTGTTTTTGTTTTTTCATTTTTGGCCGTCCTGGGGCATATGGAGTTCCTGAGCCGGGGACCAGATCCGAGCCACAGTTGCCCCCCAAGCTGTAGCTACAGCAACACTGGATACTCAACCCACAGGATGCAAGTTTGACCCCTGGCCTTGCTCAGCAGGTTGGAAATCTGCCACTGCCGTAAGCTGTGGCGTAGGTCACAAATGCGGCTTGGATCCCGAGTTGCTGTTCATGGGGACTGAACCCGTGTCCCAGGGCTTCCAAGATGCCCCTGATCCCGTTGTGCCACAGCGGGAACTTCCGCTTTTGTGTTTTAAAGTTTGTGTTTTAAAGTCACCAATAGAGAGTGAGCCCTGAAAACTGTCGGTCAGCATTCTCAACCCCAATCCAAGCAGAAACCCAGATCTCTGTTCTCTTTGCCTCTCTCACCCTCTCACCCCATCCCGTCTTCTCCTTCCCATGCCCCCACCTCTCCGTGTGGCCCCGGGTACGCCATATAATTTCCAAGTCCTGTAAGTAATAAACCTTTTCTCCCCCACCCCCTACACCCAGAGTTTCCCGTTGGTTGCTTAATGCTGAAGGGCATCTTGCAATTGTAATAAGAACTACAAGGGCCGGTTATTCTGGCTGAGCCGACACAAAATAGGGAGTTATTAACTAGGTAATGATACAGCCACATAATGGGGTGTTATACAGCCTTTAAAGAAACTGTTTGAAACCATTTAATAATGTGAGGGACTACTGTACTGTAATATAAAATTAAGTGATAAAAAAATTCACACTCTACTGTGATATCAAGTTAAGTGACCAGCCTGAGTCTGAAGTTTTCATTTTATGAAATAAAATGTCCATAGTGATTCCTGCTGTGTGGAGAAAAGTACAGATGAATTTTGTTCTTTCTTTCTAAATTTCCTACACTATATCTCTGTTTATTTAAATAATTAGGGGGAGGAGTTCCCATTGCGGCTCAGAAGGTTAAGAACCCGACTGGTATCCGTGAAGATCTGGCCTGGCTCAGTGGGTTAAGGATCTGGCTTTGCGGTGGGCTGTGGCAGTTACAACAAAGGTACCGCTGATAATGGGGTGTTGATAATGGGGGGGGGCTGTGCATGTGTAGGGGCTGGGGGTATTTGGAAAGTCTCTGTGCCTTCCCTTCAATTTTGCCATGAACCTGAAACTCCTCTAAAAACCATCCTCTCTCCCTCTCTCTTTTTTTTTTTTTTTTTGGTTTTTAGGGCAGCACATGAAAGTTCCTGGACTAGGGGTCAAATTAGAGCTGTAGCTGCCGGCCACAGCCACATCAGTGCCAGCGTCTGCGACCTACACAACAGCTTGTGGCAACCCCAGATCCTTAACCCACTGAGCGAGGCCAGGGACCGAACCCTTATCCTCATGGATACTAGTTGGGTTCGTTTCCACTGAGTCACAAAGGGAACTCCCAAACAGAGTCTATTTTTAAAAAGAAAAAACAAAACCAACAACAGCCGTAGCTGGCAAATACCAAAAATGAAGTATTGCGACTTTATTCATAAAGTCATTGCTCTGTGGCTCAGTGGGTTAAAAACCCAGCCTTGTCCCTGCCGTGGCCCAGGTTGCTGCTGTGGCATGGGTTCAGTCCCTGGCCAGGGAACTTCCACGTGGCGTGGGTATAGCCAAAAAGAAAAAAAAAGTGTATTTATAGTTTAAAAAGTCTAAAAATCACCCAGATTTTATTTAAGGTAGAGTGATTAAATAAATTATGGTTTATCTATCAATAAAATAGTATGCAGCATTAAACAAAATGAGGCAGATACATTGCAGTGGCTGTGGCGAAGGCTGGCAGCTGCAGCTCCAATTGGACCCCCAGCCTGGGAACCTCCATATGCAGCGGGTGTGGCCCTAAAGAAAAAAAAATTAGGGGGGAAAGGGTTATGAGAATTTTTGTACCTTTAAGAGATGTAAGAGGGTTTCCCTGTTGTGGAGCAGCGGAAATGAATCGGACTTGTATCTACGAGGATGCAGGTTCAATCCCTGGCTTGCTCAGTGGGTTAAGGATCCAGCATTGCTGTGGCTGTGGTATGGGTCGCAGATGCAGCTTGGATCCCAGGTTGCTATGGCTGTGGCTGTGGCCGGCAGCTGTAGCTGCAATTCAGCCCCTAGCCTGGGAACTTCTATATGCCATGGGTGCGGCCCTAAAAAGCAAAATAAATAAATAAATAAAATATGTATAGAGGGACTTTTTCTCCTAATTCCCCCCCTTTTTGCTTTTTTTAGAGCCCAACTAGTAACCATGAGGATATGAGTTCTGTCCCTCGCCTTGCTCAGTATGTTAAGGATCGGGTGTTGCCGTGAGCTGTGGTGTAGGTCGCAGAAGCGGCTTGGAATCTGTGTTGCTGTGGCTGTGGTGTAGGCCGGCAGCTGCAGCTCTGATTCAACCCCTAGCCTGGGAACTTCCATATGGTGCAGGTGCGGCCCTAAAAAGCAATTAAAAAAAATATATATATATATATAAAATAAGAGTTTGCAGTTATTTAGTACATTATGTGTCTCATTATAATTTGGTTCTGCATCACCTAAAATCTCTCCAAATGCACACTGAGCTATATGGAATGATTGGCCGATGGAGATTGGCTATATAGCCCAGGGAATTCTACTCAGTATTCTTTGATAATCTATTTGGGAAAAGCATCTGAAAGAGAATGGATATGTGTAAGAGTTCCTGTTGTGGCTCAGCAAGTTAAGAACCAGACATAGTATCCGTGAGGATGCAAGTTTGACCCCTGGCCTTGCTCAGCAGGTTGGAAATCTGCCACTGCCGTAAGCTGTGGCGTAGGTCACAAATGCGGCTTGGATCCCGAGTTGCTGTGACTGTGGTGCAGGCCGGCAGCAGCTCCGATTCAGCCCCTAGCCCAGGAACTTCCATATGCTGCAGGTGCAACCCTAAAAAGAAAAGAAAAAAAAAAGAATGGATGTGCGTATATTTATAACTGTGTCACTTTGTTGTATGGCAGAAATTATCACAACCTTGTAAATCAACTAGACGTCCATAAAACTTCAATGAAGACTGAAGAAAATAAAATAAAATTCCTCCACACTTGAATTTCATATGGTTTCATGGCACCTGCAGTAAGCTTATTTTCTATGTTTCCAACCAGAAAATCCTTTCACGCATGGTGACACCTCTTCTTTTCCCACAGACAGAATGAGGACGGATTTGGTGCCACAGAGTCTGCTGGACAGTCAGGCAGGGAAAGCACGCATGGCTGGTGTCGCTTTGCAAAGGTAACCCAGAGATCTTTGTCCCCGGGGAAAGGGCCACTTCTGCAGAAATGCTCTCGCCACCCTCATGACAGGTGACAAGCATGTTCCAAGAGCACCGCCCGCAAAGTACGCCCTGTTCTCCCACTGTCTCCATTACATAGATGAAGGTAGGTTCTCCTAGGGGGGGAAATATTCCACAGGCTGAACGAAATATTTTGGAGCGCAGGTGAGGTTCCAGCTGGCTGTGTGACACTGGGCAGAAGGACTCCAGGGGCAGAAGTTGCCCCTCAGGCCTCACCTCTGTGAGGCTCATACATCACCAAAAGCCCTTTAGTGTCACCGCATTCAAGAATTTTAAGCCCAGGAGTTCCCTTGGTGGCTAATGAACCCAACTAGGATCCGTGGGGATTCGGGTTCGATCCCTGGCCTTGCTCAGTGGGTTGAGCATACAGTGGTGCCGTGTGCTGTGGTGTAGGTTGCAAACGTGGCTTGGATCTGGCATCGCTGTGGCTGTGATGTAGGCCGGCAGCTGCAGTTCCAATTGGATCCCTAGCCTGGGAACTTCCATATACTGATGGTGCAGCCCCCCAAAAAAAAAAAAATTTAAGCTCAGGTAACCCTTCATCAGCAGGTGCAGTGTCTCCAGCCCAATATGGGCAATCAGCAAGTATTTGCTGAGCCGGTTAGATGACTGTGTGACGGGCCTCACAGAACTAGGTTGCAGTTTTCACTGTGTCAGGAAAACTGCCTAATGCAGGATGCATTTAGTTTAATTAAAAAACACAAGGGAGAGTTTCATTGTGGCACAGCAGAAACAAATCTGACTAGTATCCATGAGGGCGCCTGGCCTCGCGCAGTGAGTTAAGGATCCAGTGTTGCCGTGAGCTGTGGTGTAGGTTGCTGATGCAGCTTGGATCCTGCATTGCTGTGGCTGTGGTGTAGGCTGGCAGCTATAGCTCCGATTAGACCCCTAGCCTGGGAACTTCCATATGCCGCGGGTGCAGCCCTAAAAATAAAATAAAATATATAAAAGGCCTATGGTATATACACATCAGTGACAGAATTCCCTTGTGGCACAGTAGGTTAAGGATCTGGTGTTGTCACTGCAGCGACTTGGGGCTCTGCTGTGGCGAGGGTTCAGTCCCTGGCCCAGGAACTTCCACATGCCATGAGAGCTGCAAAAAAAAAAAAAAAAATACACTTCATTGAGGAATTCCTGACATCAGCTGCCAGGTGAGAGAAACAGCTGACTATGTACTGATGATCTGGAGCCCTGAGTCCCCATTCAAACCTCCAGAGCGACCTGACACCTTCCCCTGGCCTCTCTGGGCTCTGTTCCCTCCCAGAACCGTAAAGCTGGAAGCTCAGATCTCCCCCAGGGTCCCTCCCGGCTCTGACCTCCTCCTTTGGGCCAGCGCGCCCTGAGGAAACGCACTAAGGGCCCTTGGCCTGAAGAAAGTGCCTGAAGGAGTAGGCTTTGTCCCCCCTGAAAGTGCCGCCCGCCCCCCCGGGAGGGCCCCACTCAGCCGGGCTGGCAAAGACCCTCAGCACCTTCCGCCAACTGTGCGGAGTTGGGGGAGGAGGGCGCTGGGTCCCTCTGTCCCTGACCTCTTCCGTGAAGAACCAGCCATCTGCTTGAAAGAGCAAGGAAAGCTGGCCGAGTGCCAGGGAGCACATCCAGAACTTTCATGATGGTTTATTTCAGCCCTTTCAGAGTGACACTCCTGCTAGAAGCCAAGGCACAGCAGGGAAGCTGAATTCAAGGTCACTGAAGGTCGCGCTGCTTTATACAATACGGCGCCTCCTCCCTCTGACTCACCCCTACATGTAGGGCCTCCCAACCTCCCACCCAATGACTAGCCTCTTTTCCTCCTACTTTTCCCAGGCCTCCCCGGCCCCACAACAGTCCCAGGTTCCTCATCTGACTAGGATCTTAGCATTTTCCTACGGCCCGTCCTTAGGGATAGTTAAGTTCCCTAGCCAACTTGAATAGGGTTGAAAAAGTAGCTTGGAGTTCCACGGTGGCAGGACTGGCATTAAGGATCCTGGCATCATCTCTGCAGCAGCTCGGGTTTGTTTGGTGGGTTAGATCCCCAGCTGGCACGGTGGCTTAAGGATCGGGCAATGCCTCTGACATTGCTGGAGCTATGGTGTAGGTCACAGCTGCAGCTTGGATTCGATCCCTGGCCTAGGAACTTCTGTCTGCTGTGGGTGCGGCTAAAGAAGAAAAAGAAAGGAAAAAGAAGATACCTCTTCCATCTCTTTGGCCAAGGCTGGTTGCTCCCATTTCCCTCCCGGTGCCCCTCTCCTGTTTTCCTGCTCTTTGTGGGACCATCAGCCCCCAAAGGTGCTCTGGGACCCTTCACAGTTGGGTCAGAGGTAACACAGAGGTGCTAGGAAGATGCTAACATCTGGAGTGTTGAGAACCTACGTCAAGGGCCCGACTGAGAACGTGCCTTCTACACCTGGAAGACTGAACATGTTTTTTGTTTGTTTTTTGCTTTTTAGGGCTGCACCTGCTACATACGGAAGTTCTAGGCTACGGGTCAAATCAGAGCTGCAGCCGCCGGCCTACGCCACAGCCACAGCAACGCAGGATCTGAGTGCTTCTTTGACCTACACCACAGCTCACAGCAACGCCTGATCCCCTGACCCACTGAGTGAGGCCCGGGATCTAACCCGCATCCCCATGGATGCTAGTTGGATCCGTTTCCACGGAGCCACAACAGGAACTCCCGAGACTGAAAATCTTGATTTCACTCATCTACAGGGACAAGGATAACACCCCTCTGTGCGAAGATGTGAAGCAACCAGAGAGGGATCTGTCAGTTGAAGAAAGAATATTTTTGGAAGAATTTCCCATCGTGAAATATGAGCTAGAAGCGGACATCGGAAGGCTCCGTGCCCTTGCAGATCTCATCGACACAACCCACAAAACGTTCATCAAGATCAGCGTGGTGACCAACTCCATTGCTGTGCTCTCAGGAGCCGTGCACATCCTGGGCTCAGCTCTCGCTCCAGCAACAACAGGAGGAAGCCTGGTCCTCTCTGTGACTGGTAGAGTTTTGGGGACCGGAAAGGAGGCCACCAGCATCTTGGCCAGCATTTTGGAACGCTTCTACAGTCAAGAAGCCCAAGCTCAGGTCGGTAGCTTAATGCCCACCTGTGGCCAAAAGCTATGGAAAGCTGGGGCAGTCTATGTCACAGCTGCCGAAAAAGTGGTCCAGAATTGTGCCAGCACCATTCAGATGAGCATCTGTGCCTTTCAGATGGCCAGGGCTCACCCACGCCTGGCCACCGCTGCCAAGCGACTCCTGACCACTGGGCAGGTCTCAGCCCACAGCAGCAGGCAGGTGCAGAGGGCCTTGGAGGGTGCCGCACGGCTGATGAATGCAAGTGCTCGCTTGCTGGGCACTGTGATGGCTGGCTTCTACCTCAGTGCGGACTTGGCCTCCCTCCTGAAGGACTGGAAGCGGCTGAAGGAAGGGCCGAAAACAGAGCTGGCAGAAGAGCTGAGGGTCCAGGCTCAGGCGCTGGAAAGGAAATGGGAAGAATTCACCCAGAGCTTCGAGAGCCTGCAGCAGGTGAGGCTTTGGTTTCCCTGCTGGTGGTGCTGGAGGGAGGAGAAGCTTTAGCTGGAGGTGAGGGGCAGCGGGGTTTGTGGGAAGGGAGGTGAGGGATCCAGTATGGGTGGAGTTTGTGTGGATGTGTCTTGAAGATGTGGGGCGTCCGGTGGCCCTGGAGCTCCAAACACTATCGAGAACATCTTGGGGATAATGACACAGGTCCTAGGCAGACCTGGCGGTGTCCTGTGTCCCCCTCAGTGCTTCTTGAGGTCCATGTGCTGGGAAGAGTGTCTTCTGGGTTGTACAGCAGAGGACACTGAGCCACAGGGAGTGTCATGGACTGAAATGCATCCCCTTTACATTGAGACGTGGCGGCGCTAAGCCCCAAGCTGACTTGACTTTTTGGAGATGGGGCCTTTGGAAGGTGATTGGGGTTAAATGAGGATGTAGGGGGTGGGGCTGTAATCCTCTGGGACTGGTGTCCTTTAAAAGGAGGAGGGAGTTCCCGTTGTGGCTCAGTGGTAATGAACTTGACTAGTAACCATGAGGATGGGGGTTTGATCCCTGGCCTCACTCAGGTTTAGGATCCAGCGTTGTGGTGAGCTGTGGTGTAGGTGGCAGACACGGCTGGGATCCTGCTTTGTTGTGGCTGTGGTGTAGGCCGGCAGCTGCAGCTTCAATTCGATCCCCAGTCTGGGAACGTCTGTATGCTGTGGGTGGGGCCCTAAGAAGACAGAAAAATAAAAATTAAAAAAAAAGAGGAGGAAACACAGAGCTCTCTTTCTCTGCCTGCACCAGTGCAGAGGAAAGGCCGCGTGAGGACGAAGTGGAAAGGCGGCTGTCTGCAAGCCAGGAAGAGCCCTCCCCAGGAGCCGAATGAGCCAGTGCCTGGATCCGGGACTTGCGGCCTCCGGAACGCTGAGAAAACACATTTCTGTTGCTTAAGGCTCCCGGCACGTGGTGCTCTGTGAGGACTGGGAGCTTACGGAACTTGCCGAGCGCTGGCAGCCACGTGGAGGGAGACTCAGAGCCAGGCTAACAGCCGGGGAGCCTGACCTCCGAGCCTGGATCTCCACACCGTGGCCTTCTGAAACCCTCCTCTGGTTGGTCTTTCTGTTTCTTTCCAGAAACTCTTGCCGGGAAAAAAAGCCTTTGAGCTCCGCTTCGGAGGGGACCTTGGGGACTGTGCCCCTGCCCCCGGCCAGGCGTGGGGAAGCAGGATCCCAGGTGACAGAGAGGATGAAGACAGCTGGGCCCAGGGGCCTCTGTGGGGAATAAAAGGAGACCAGGTTGGGGATGGGCAAGGTTGGCAGAGGAGGTCGCTGGAGGGAGGTCCATGGGGATCCTGAGGGACGCTGTTAGCTAGTGAGTGTCACTGTCACTTGGTGGAGGTCAGCCTGTCTGCCCCCCCTTCCTGTGCACCTGTAACTCAATCCCTCTGGCCCATCATGCACCTGCACGCACCACCAGTCCGTGTTAAAACATGCGCTGTTTGACGCCCGGCTCGAGGGTGCTGACCTGAGACGGAAGGGCTCCTGGGATGAAGGGTGTGTTGCCTTCTCCCTTTTATATCAACTCACCCTGTGTTGCCTTTCCGTCCTCCGCCTCCTCCACCTGCAGCAATCGCTGGAGAAGACCCTGGGCTTGCGCGTAAAAGCTGTCACCCGAACCTGCTCAGCCAGATTCCCATCAGGAAGGAACTCCCCTGCCATCCCCAGGACACAAGTTCTTGAAACTCCTCAGGACTTTGGAACCTGCAGGAACTCTCCTGGCTTCCCTCTTCTCAAACCTATTTTTTCTTCTCTGTTTCAGCCGCTGTTTTACAATTAGTGCGTGGACGTTAAATGCAACTTTTAAAATTTAGGAAAGTAAGGGTGGGGCTTAGAAGTTCCTTTGTGGTGGTGCAGTGGGTTAAGGATTTGGTGTTGTCACTGCAGTGCCTCCGGCCGCTGCTGTGGCATGGGTTCGATCCCTGGCCCAGGAACTTCCACATGCCTAGGGGTTGGCAAAAAAAAAATGAAGAAGGAAAGTGAGGGAGGGAGGAAGGAAGGATGGTAGAGAGGGAGAGAGAGAGAAAGAAAAAAGAAAGAAGGAAGGAGGACTGGGGGTGGAAATAATACCCCGATCTAGGGTGACAATTGATGGAATTAGGTCATAGAACTTTCTTCCTGTGCTTTTCTTATTCATGCTTTAGATGTTACTGCCTGCTGGGGACAGCACCCCCGACCCAGCCACCCACGGGGGCCTGGTAAAATAGATTTTTTTCTGTAACCTACTAAGTTTCCTTTCTGTTTCATTCTCAGTTCCCTCATTTGCCTATAGATCTATAACTTTGCTATTTCCACTTAGCAATATTTTCTACCATTCCACTTCCACCTTTCACTCAGTTGTTTTGGGTTTTTTTTTTGTTTGTTTGTTTTGCTTTTTAGGACTGTACCCGCAGCATGTGGAGGTTCCCAGGCTAGGGGTCGAACCAGTGGAGCCACAGCTGCCGGCCTACAGCAACGTGTGATCCAACTCACGTCTGCGACCTACACCACAGCTCACAGCAGCGCAGGATCCTCAAGTCACTGAGCAAGGCCAGGGATCGGACCCACAACCTCATGGTTCCTAGTCAGATTCGTTTCCACTGTGCCAGAACCGGCACTCCTCACTTAGTTTTTTTGTTTTTTTGTTTTTGCTTTTTAGGGCCGCACTCACGGCATATGGAGGTTTCCAGGCTAGCTGTTAAATCGGAGCTACAGCTGCCAGCCTACGCCACAGCCACAGCAGTGCAGGATCCGAGCCTTGTCTGCGATTGACACCACAGCTCACAGCAACGCCAGATCCTTAACCCACTGAGTGAGGCCAGGGTTCGAACTCACAATCTCGTGGTTTCTAGTAGGTTTCATTTCCACTATGCCACAACGGGAACTCCCTCACTTAGTTTTTATAGACATTTTTTTTATGGTGCAAAATATTCTCCTCACTATACATACATAATCTTTTAGTTGGACATGTATTAGTCATCACTTTGTTATGTGGCCAAGCCAACTCAAACTGGCTTATGCAAAAGAAAGGAATTTATTGGTTCATGTACCTAAAAAGCTTAAGGGAACCGTGGGCTTCGGTTGTGCCTGGATCCAGAGGATAAAAAATGATGTCGTCAGTCATCTGTCTTTCCCTTTCTCAAACAGGTTGCCACCAGGTTGAGGCACTGTGGCCTCAGCACCATCAGGTGTGTGGTCCCCTAGCGGGAGTGGGGGGCTCCCAAATGGAAAGGGGCGGAGCAAAAGTCCAGGGACCCACTATGATTGGTCAGGACTAGGTCACGTGACCCTGCCTACGCTCTTTGCTGGGATGAGCTACCAGAACTGTCTTAGGATCCTGGCATTTAAAAAAGTTGTCCTCCTTGGCCTCAGCGGTACTGTGCCTCCTGCTTTTGTTGCTCTTATTACCTTGTTAGAATTTTTTCATGAGCGTAAGAATTTGTAGACAGCGTTTGCCGCCTTTAATGTTCTCTTAGCATGTATGAGCAGCCTCAATTTTTTTTTTTCTTTTTAGGGCTGCATCTGCAGCATATGGAAGTTCCAGGCTAGGGGCCAAATTGGAGCTGGAGCTGCCAGCCTGCACCACAGCTCATGGCAATGCCTGATCCTTATTAACCCACTGAGGGAGGCCAGGGATTGAACCCTTGTCCTCATGGATACTCGTCAGGTTAGTCACTGCTGAGTTATGACGGGAACGCTATCATCCTCAAAGCTGAATAAACATTATCAGTAACAATACCTGCACAAAATAAGTAGACACCAAGCTTGGGTTTTGGTTTGTTTTGTGGAAAGTTTGGAAGAAAAAAGAAATAGACGGACGCAGCGAATGGAGATTCCAGACTCACCTCAGACACTTATTTACCTGGTCCCGTATCTGAGTTTTGGTTTCTCTGAAATCAGTGTAGTCTAAAGAAAATCCAGGACTCCATCTGGGCGCAGATTTGCAGCACCAGGCGCACAGTGATCTAGGAGGAAATGTCCTTGATAGAAACTTGGATCCTCACAAATGCTCCGAACTAGCATTAGAGGGGGCAGGCCCTTTTCACCTGCTTCTCTTGTTCCCAGATTCTTCCTTTTTTTTTTTTTTTTTTTTTGTCTTTTGTAGGGCCACACCCGCGGCATGTGGAGGTTCCCAGGCTAGAGGTCGAATCGGAGCTGTAGCCGCCGACCTACACCACAGCCACAGCAACGCAGGATCCAAGCCCTGTCTGCGACCTACACCACAGCTCATGGCAACGGCAGATCCTTAACCCACTGAGCAAGGCCAGGGATCGAACCCGCAAACTTATGGTTCCTAATCGGATTCATTAACCACTGAGCCACGATGGGAACTCCCGTTCCCAGATTCTTCTATGGGGGCAGAAGCTCTGGAACAGACCATTCCTCTTGGGCCCCCCGCTCCGGCCCTTACTGCCCGCCTCACTTCCACGCAGCCCCTCTGCTCCTTTCTTCCCTGAAATGCTTTCAGGCCCCAGCTGCTTCCCTAGCAGGGGCTACTTCCCAGAAGCATGCTCTCTCCTGGCATTCTCTCTCTCTTTTTCTTTCCTGGCTTTTTAGGGCCACACCCAGGGCATATGGAGGTTCCCAGGCTAGGGGTCCAATCAGAGCTGTAGCTGCCAGCCTACGCCACAGCCACACTGGATCCTTAACCCAGTGAGTGAGGCCAGGGATCAAACCCGTGTCCTCATGGATACTAGTCGGGTTCATCAACCACTGAGCCACAACGGGAACTCCCTCTTCTGCCTTCTGAGTTGAGTGGGGTCCTTCCCGGGCGCCCCCCACCCCCACCCCAATCCATGGCACAAGACCCTCCATCACGGTCAATGAGGAGTTGGGAGAAGCTTAATCAGTTCTGAGGTGTAATCTACATTCTAGAAAGATGAGGAAGACACAGTCACGTGCCCCCGGGAGAGAGGAGCTGTCAGCTACCAGATGCTCCATGCCACAACCAACACAAAGTGATGGGCCTTCCAAAGTGGCCAGTGAATTTGTCCCGCCCGTGCTGAGGTTTTTGACAATGGCAGGCAGGTGGTCAACAGTCCTGCTCATGACCCGCCCGCCCACACCGGAGGACAATCGGGGGTCTCCAGCATTAAGCTGAACCCCAGAATGGCTGGGGAGGGGGGAGGGGCCCGATTAGGTTTGAGAAAACGTAGCTATCCGGATCCAGATGCGCGGGCGCCTGACAAGCTGGGAGTGGCCTTAAGGGGCCTTCATGTGTCACCCTGGCTGGTCCAAGTTCACCCTCACAACCATAAGCTTCAGGGGGCTCTTGAACTTGTGATGAAACGCAAGGTGTTGTCAGGTAGAACTAGCACAATCTTGGATCTAAAATCTGACTGCCAGCTGAAAGAAAAAAACAAAAGTCCATTGTATTCTAATCAACACACAATGTTACATTCAAAGAAACAGCTGTCTGGGGAAAGGTATATTGGAAAGCGATTCGAACCCTTCTTTGTCTTTCAACGCGATGAAAAAGGTGTGTGTTAACAAAGGCAAAGGTTTTTGTTATTTATTTATTTATTTATTTATTTTTTGTCTTTTTGCCTTTTATTTGGAGCTGCACCCGCGGCATATGGAGGTTCCCAGGCTAGGGGTCTAACAGGAGCTGTAGCCGCCGGCCTACCCCAGAGCCACAGCAACGCGGGATCCGAGCCGCGTCTGCAACCTACACCACAGCTCACGGCAACGCTGGATCCTTAACCCGCTGAGCGAGGCCAGGGATCGAACCCGCAACCTCATGGTTCCTAGTCGGATTCGTTAACCACTGAGCCATGAAGGGAACTCCGGGAAAGCTTTTTTTCTTAATTGAAGTATAGTTAATTTACAGTGTTATGTTGGATTCAAAAGATATTCTTAATTCATAGTTGTAATTCACCTGGACAAAATCACAGCCCAAAACTAGCCTTCGCCTCTCCCACAGGCAAATTCAAGATCAAGTAGACTTGTACTGTTCAATACGGTACCCACTAGCCATGTGGCTACTGAGCCCTTGAAATGTGGCCAGTCCAAACAGAGATGTGCTCTAAGTGTAAAATGCACGTTGATTTCAAAAAGAGTATAAAAGATATACATACGGTATCAAATTGATTTTAATGGCTCACATATTGATGTAACATTTTAGACATTGCTTTAAATAAAATATGTTAGTAAAGTCCACTTCACCTGTTAATTTTTATTTTTTTTGACTGTGACTCTAAATAATTTGTTGTTACATATGTGCTTGCATTATGGTTCTATTGGACAGCATCGATGTAGAGAATAACATAAAGAGGATAAAGATAATCTGAATGATGAGTTGGGTTTGTGGGACCTAATAAAGAGGACCACTTTTCTCCCAGTCAAGTTCAGAACCAGTGAGGAAGTAGATCAGGAATCAGACAGGTGGAGCTGAGAACATCAAATGATTAAAGCTGTCGGAGGAAGTGGCTTTGGGTTGGCTGATCAGGTTGGCTGGCTAATCCTTCCTGAAAAACAGTACTGGATAACCTCAGGCCGGGCTTGTTAGAGGAGCACAGCATACTAAGTGTTCTCAGAAGGTCGGCAGGTCCCCAAACAATCATAGTTTCTTCTGGCCAACTTGTCTACCGTGCAACTGCCTCATTCCTCCTTGGAGCTGATAGGAGGATGGAGTGGGAATTGCCGTCGTGGCTCAGTGGTTATGAAACAGACTAGTTTCCACAAGGATGTGGGTTCCATCCCTGGCCTCTTTCAGTGGGTTAAAGGATCTGGCGTTGCCATGAGGTACATTGTGGGTCCCAGACGAAGCTCAGATCTGGGGTGGCTGTGGCTGTGGTGTAGGCCAGCAGCTAGAGCTCCGATTCAACCCCTCACCTGGGAACTTCCATATGTGGCATGAACAGCCGCCCCCCCCCCAAAAAAAAAGGGGGAGGATGGCGGGGCTGGGAGTGTTACTTGGATAGAATTCCTCCCACAAGAAATGGAGAATAAGTGATCCTTTGATTACTTCCTAATCTCTTATCTTTGTCCCATGCTGTTCTCTAGTACTAAAAAAATTTTTTTGTTAAAGTACAGTCGATTTACAATGTCGTGTTAGATTTGGGTGTACAGCAGAGTGATTCAACTATACATTATTCTGTATTCTTTTTTCAATTATTACAAAATATTGAATATAGTTCCTTGTGCTATACAGTAGGTCCTTGTTAGTTACCTACTGTATATAGTATACATATATATATTGAGTGGGTATATATATATATATATGTATATAAACATATGTTTATACATACACACACACACATATATAGCATGTATATAGTGGTGTGTTATATATGTTAATCTCAACATCCTAATTTATCCCCCACCCCTTTCCCTTTTGGTAACCCTAAATTTGTTTTCTATGCCTGTGAGTCTATTTCTATTTTGTAAATAAGTTCACTTGTGTATATGTATATATATATATATATTATATGTCTATAATATATATGTATACATATATATTTAGATTCCATATATATGCAATATCGCATGATAGTTGTCTTTCTGAGTTACTTCACTTAGCACGAGAATCTCTAGTTCCTTCCAAGTTACTGCAAATGGCATCATCTCATTCTCCTTGATGGCTGCGTAGTAATCTATATATGTACCACATCTTCTTTCTTTTCGGGGGGCGGGGGAGGCACGCCTGAGGCATGTGGAAGTCCTTGGGCCAGGGACCGAACCCGTGCAGCAGCTGCGACCTGCACCACAGCTGCGGCAGTGCCGGATCCTGAGCCCACTGTGCCTCAAGGGAACTTCTGTCCTCTGTTTTCTTTGTCCCTCTGTTGATGGACATTTAGGACGCTTCCATGTCTTGGCTAGTGTAAACAGCGCTGTAATGAACCCGGGGACGCGTATCTCATCTTCTTCTAAATAAGCACTGGATTTCACTATTAAGGCCATGGTCAGCAGGCAGCAATCAGCTGTCTAAGGGAACAACCCTTTTCTCTTCCCCCGGCCGCTCTGTCAGTACCAACCACTTCTCTGTGAATCATCCAGGGTCTACTGGGCAGTGTAAAGTTTGCCGCTGGGGGGTTTGAAATTGGTCAGATCCAAACACTAATTAACCCCAATGTCTTTCTATAACCAGGGTTGAAAGTTGACTCTCTTCTCCCATTCCTCATCCTCAATGATAGCAAGCCACAGAGAGCTCTTCGGAGACCAGATTAAGCATAAAAATAGTTCAAAAGTAAATGCCAACAATAAGAAACTCCATATCGCATCTATATACCCCCTTCCATTGCAAATTTCCCAGGGAGAAACATTAAAATTCCATCTCTCTGCAAATTGAAGTTTAAAGGAATTGGTCGGAAATCAAATTGCGCTGCCCTCTTGGAACTGAGCAGGACGCCACGGGCCCCCCTGCAGCAGACTCCCTGCCACCACCCGCCGCGGAGTCCTTCACTTGTCTCTTCTCTCCAGAAAACCTTTAGCCTCCTACGCCTTTCCCTGAGTTCCAAAGAATAAAATTAATCAGAGAAGTGGAAAAATGCAAAAAGAAAGGAAATCAGTCAAGTAAAACAAAATAATAATAGTTTATCCATTAAACGAAGAGGTAAAGGACTACAGAGCAACAGCTGCTGGCTTAGGCCACAGCCGCAGCAACACGGGATCCGAGCTGAGTCTGCGACCTGCACCATAGCTCGTGGCAATGCTGCATCCTTAACCCGCAGAGTGCTTGATGCCTGCAGTGAATGCAGCACTTCCCTCCACCACGCCCCGGGGTCAGCAGGCTGACCTTGCTGCACCCCGGCCAGTGGACCCAAGTTTGGTTGCTTCCATTACTTCCTAACCTCCTTTTAAACATTAAAAGAAATCAAAATCTTTTAAAGTCCTAAAGAATCAAAGACCAAAATCAAATTCTCTCCTAAAATCCAATGCAATCTTTTTTTGTCTTTTTTAGGGCTACACTTACGGCATAGGGAAGTTCCTGGGCTAGGGGTCGAATTGGAGTTGCAGCTCCTGGCCCTCAACACAGCCACAGCCACCACCCCAGATCTGAGCCACATCTGCAGCCTACACCACAGCTCACAGCAATGCCAGAGCCTTAACCAACTGAGAGAGGCCAGGGGTCAAACTCGTATCCTCATGGATACTAGTCGGGTTTGCTACTACTGAACCAAGATGGGAACTCCTCTAATGCAACTTTTAAAATCAAGAAATCATTCTCCTCCGGAATTCCTGTTGTGGCTCAGCGGTTTAAGGACCCGCTGTTGTCTCCCTGAGGATGTGGGTTCAAGCCCTGGCCTCACTCAATGCGTTAAGTATCCTGTGTCTCAGGTCTCAGCTGCATCTCCAATTTGACCCCTGGCCTGGGAACTTCCATAGGCCACAGGTGCAGCTGAAAAAAGGAAGGAAGGAAGGAAAGAATTATCCTATTCAATGTATTACTTTGGCCAGT
The DNA here is from genome assembly GCA_004024745.2 of Catagonus wagneri. Taxonomy (NCBI): domain Eukaryota; kingdom Metazoa; phylum Chordata; class Mammalia; order Artiodactyla; family Tayassuidae; genus Catagonus; species Catagonus wagneri. Next base: position 8,895,675 of record PVHT021183646.1, read on the forward strand.
TTCAGCAAATGGCCTTCTTTTATTGAGGTTTTTAAATTTAGGAGTAATTTCAAACATACAGAAGAGTTTAAGAAAAGTGTGAAGAACTCCCGTCCTCTCACCCAGATTCACAGCCATTACCTGTGGTCCCGCTGCCACTTACCAGCTTACGGCCTCTCCACATCCACCCTCCGGGGCACTGCCTGTGAGCCTGCAACCGACCCTCTTGACGGTTCTCCTGGGCCAGCGGGTTCCGTCCCGAGCTTCGTCAGCAGGGGGCGCTCTGCAGGGGGAAGGGGTGCGGGCTCTCCTTGTCCCTGTGAAGCTCAGTCGTCAGATGGACGCCCCGTGGGGTCCAACATCAGCTCCAGAGGCAGCTTCTTGTGAGTCCAAGGATGTGCCCGCCAGCATTCCAGCGGAGACAGACCCTGAAGGTGGCTTCTGCCCAGGTGATTCCCAGTGAGGCCAGCAGCCCCCTCCACCTCGTGAGTTTTTGTCAGCACCCCAGCTGGCAGGAATGAGGTTCCTATTTAGGCATCTCCTCCATTTTTCTTTTTTGGCTTTTTAGGGCTGCACCCTCGGCATGTGGAAGTTCCCAGGCTAGGTGTTGATTTGGAGCCAGAGCTGCCGGCCTTCGCCACAGCCACAGCAACTCAGGATCCGAGCCGCGTCTGCAACCTCCACCACAGTTCACGGAAGCGCTGGATCCTTAACCCACTGAGCAAGGCCAGGGATTGAACCTGTGTCCTCATGGATGCTACGCAGGTTCGTTAACCGCTGAGCCACGATGGGAACTCCCAGACGGTGCTTATATCATTTTCTTTGTTGCTCTGGATAATTCAGGAGAAGAGACACGGATGGCTTGATCCATCCTTCTTCACACCAGAGGTTCTTGCAGAAATTGCTGAGCGTCGTCTTATGACAATGGATGGGAAAGAGACGTGACATCAGAGGACACAGACTTTTGGTTTCTTCTCTCTACATCTCCTGCCTCTTGGGCAGCTTCCTCCGAGAGCGCTGAGATATTCCTCCCCTCCCTGCGTGATGGAGCCCTCCCCCTGCACCCGTTCTCAGCCCTCCCCCTTCCAAGCTCACCGTCCTCCATGGATTTCATGTCCTGGATGAAGCCGTTGCCTCTCGGAGTGACCGTGGGGTCCATTTTCTCCTTCACGGGGTGATGCTGCATCTCCTCCGGCCCAGGGCCCCTCGTCACCTGGACAGAGCTAAGTGCCGGGGGCCCTCAGAGGCACCGAGTCTACGGCCCCGATGTGACTCCTTGCAGGAAACACTCCGCTTTCCTCGTTAACTGCTTTTGACCACATGCATTGGTCCCGGCCTACAGCAGGTGACACTGGAGGTGGGGGCGTGACCTGGGGCCCTCCACGTGGGTGACCCCGTTCCTAAAGTGCAGGCGAGGGTCTGACATCTGCTTCTGCCGTTTCCCATGAGACCCAGCTCACGCCTCTCCCGTAATCACAGTCATCTCACCTGGTTCCTTAGCTACAGGCACCACGTTTTAGGAACCCCCCGATCCGAATGTATACCCAGATCAGGGCGCAACTTTTGGATTACCCCCTCTGGCTCCTGAGACTCTCAGCTGGCAGGCTTTTGTGGTCCCATTTGGGGGCCTGCAGTTAAGACTCCCCGAAAGGGCTTGAACTTGGCCTCAGTCCAGCCATGCTTCCTAACTCAGTGGCCCTTGACCGGGGTATTAGCGCAGAGACACTGGCACGGGGAAGCAGAAAGCACAGCCTCTCCTCCTAGTTTGGACCTGAATCTCCAGAGCAGAGTCTCTGGCAAAATGGAGTGAATTATGTGACCTCGGTCCAAGGGAGCGTCTCCTTCGCTCTCAACCCAAACCCAGGTCTCAGGAGCGCTCCGGCCTCCAGCCAGAAAACGGAGAGAGGAGGGAAGGGAGGTGAGGGCGCCAGGCAGCGGAGCGTGGCAGCGGGCACACGCCCGGAGGATGGAGCGGGAAGCGGAGAGACAGAGGGTTGCGAACGTCCGTGAGCAGAGTGGCCACGGCCTGGGCCCCTCGGGGTCAAGGGCATCTAAGCCCGAGGACCACGATGCCTCCTTCGGGGAAGGGAGCCAGAGCAAGCTGCTTCCCGGACAGCGTGACGTTCTGAGCCTTCCCAGCAGGAACGTGCTGGGAAGAGGGTGACTCCTGGAACTAGCTGGGGAAGCGGTGACACGGGGCTCTAGGTCACCGCTCATCCGTGTGGTGTGCTCAGCCCACCCAAGATGGCAGTTCTCTTGCTCACTGTACGCCCCCTGCTGGGCCAGGGCCTGCCTCCCCTACGCCTGCGCGCTTAACTCACCTTCCTGGTATCCGCCCCCGGCCCCACCACAGCTGGCGCTGGTTCTTCTCAAAGGGACTGGGGTGGTGGCTCGCTGGCTTCCTTGGCCACTGATGAGCGAACCGTGATTCCCCCTGTGACTGGCAATCCACGCCCCCGGCCCCCCCACCCCGCTTCCGGGACCGCCACTGCGTCCCCCCGATGCCCACGGCACACCCTGGGGCGTCACTCAGGGACCTTGCCTCAGACGTGGGGGCCCCCCATCCCTTAAGCCATCCATGCCCCTCTTGCCGACTCCTGGGTCTTTCTTCGGTCTTAAAGCCGGGCAACCGCAGGCCGCTGGGGTGCAGCCCAGTGTGCGTGTAAACCACAGACGCCTCTGGAGTTCCCTTGCGGCACAGTGGGTTAAGGATCCAGCACTGTCACAGCAGTGGCTCGGATTGCTACGGTGGTGCGGGTTCAGTCCCTGGCCCCTGAACTTCCACATGCCGTGCCTGAAGCCAAAAACAAAATAAAACACATATCTCACAGATATTTACTGGAATACTAAATATTTCCTTTCCTTTACGGAACGGCCCATCCCCCACCCCCACCATTAGACTTGGCTCCGCTTCTCTGCCTCTATTCCTGTTCACTCCCCCCTCGGCCCCTCCCCCGGATGAAGCAGTCTTCTCTCCCCCAGAGGGTCCCATGCCAGGACAGGGGCGGGCCGGGGAGTGAACCATGATCCTAAACATAAAAACATAGCATCATGAACTATGAGCTCTCATTCTAACATGTCCGCCATATCTGTCACTTACCAGGAATGTGTAGATAAGAAAGCCGAGTCGTTTCTACCTTCAAGAAGCCACGCTAGTCAGGTTCCCGTTGAGGCTCAGCATAAACGAACTTGACTAGCATCCATGAGGACACGGGTTCGATCCCTGGCCTCTATCAGTGGGTTAAAAATATGGTGTTGCCGTGAACTGTGGTGTAGGTCACAGATGCAGCTTGGAGCTGGTGTGGCTGTGGCTGTGGCTGTGGCGTAGGCCGGCAGCTGCAGCTCTGACTTGGCCCTTAGCCTGGGAGCCTCCATAGGCCTCGGGTGTGGCTGTGAAAGAAAATTAAGCCACATTAAACCATCCACCACATCACCTGAAACCTATTTGCCCTGCCTGTCTGTGAAGACTCTAAAAAGAGGGCAAAGAAGTAAAAAGCAGAATTCCTAAAATAGGGTGACTCGAATCAAAGTGGAACAACTATGACAATAAATAATTAATACTAATAGCATTAATAAGGAAAAAGTATCAAATTAGGTGGAAATCAGATTGGAATAATTTTCTGCCTACATGAGCGATCCTGAAGTAAAATGCCATAAAAGTCCAGAATAACAGGTGAAGTCTTTTACATTTTAGAAGGACTTATGTACATTTTTGAAAAGATGACAATATTTAACAACAATTTATCCAAACTTTGTCTTATTAGATGCTCTACAGTGTTCCCTGCACTAAATGCCCTTCTATTACAAGTTGGAGATTTTATAAGGATAAAAAAAGAGTAATAAAGATGTTTTGTTATTGTTTTTTTTTTGCCCTTTGTTTTTAGGGCCGCGCCTGCAGCATATGGAAGTTCCTAGGCGTAAGGATTGAATCGGAGCTACAGCTGCCGGCCGACGCCACAGCCACAGCAACGTGAGATCCAAGCCTCATCTGTGACCTACACCACAGCTCATAGCAATGTGAGATCCCTGACCCACTGAGCGGGGCCAGAGATCGAACCCGCAACCTCATGGATACTAGTCAGATTCGTTTCCGTTGCACCACAGCTGGAACTCCCTTATTGGTTTTTACTGTGAAAGCAGCATGTGATCCCTGCAGCAAATGTCAATAAGACAGATGAGGAAGAGGTGGTGCGGGTTTTCCCTCCTTCTTTCACCTCAATGTCTCCCCCCTAAGCTAAGCCTACTCACTGCTTGGTTTATCTCTTTCCAGAAGTTTCCTCTGGTCCCATATCACAGTACTTCATACATTAAAAAAATTGAGATCATATTCAGCTTTTTTCTTTTTCTTCTAATATGTATCCTGGGTCTCTTTCCAGTTCATTTCATATAGATTTGCCTTGTTCTTTGTCACATTGGTAAGCCTTTATTTTATTTATTAAATATATATATATATTTTTTTTTGCCCATGCCTATGGCGTGCAGAAGTACATGGGCCTGAGATTGAACCCACACCACAGCAGTGACCCAAGCCATTGTAGTGACAATGTCGGATCTCCAGCTCCCTGAGCCACCAAGCAACTCCTGTAAGCCTTTTTTTCTTACATTGGTGGACTTTAATGTGAACAGCGCCCCTTCATAGATGTTTCAGATTGCTTCCATTTCTTTTTACCACTTCAAGGAACTGGTGGACACCCTGATTAAGTTTCTCTGAGCACGTGCCATTGCAGGATGAATTTCTAGAGGAGGATGCTGTGTTTCAGGCAGAGGACTTTTTACGGTGGGAGATATTCCACATCATCTTTCTGGAGGTTACATCATTTTCGGAGTGCCCATCGTGGCTCAGTGGTAATGAACCCAACCAATATCCACAAGGATGTGGGTTCGATCCCTGGCCTCTCTCAGTGGGTTAAGGATCTGGTGTTGCTGTGGCTGTGGTGTAGGCTGGCAGCTGCAGCTCCAATTTGACCCCTAGCCCAGGAACCTCAATATGCCAACACTAATAAAAAAAAACCCTGATTACAAGGAGAGAGAGCTATAGCTTATTATCATTTATGGCTCTAAGATGAACAAACTACTAGAAAACATAACCCTGTGGTTTGCAAAAATCTGCAGTGACAAAGTTGTGGTTTTCACAAAATATTAGAATAATTTGACATATAAAATTTATGCACATAATATGCTATATTCATAGGATAAATAAAGAAAAAGTATGATCATCTCATTAAAGTCTGAAAATTCAGCACCTAATCCTAATAAAAATATTTAACTCTAGGAATAAAACATACTCCCTTATCATGAAGAAGAGTGATTTTTGTAAACCAACTGCCAACAGTGAAATCCTAGAGTCAATTTCATTAGATTAAATAATTTAAGAACTCAAGCTAACCCAATAAGGTATGGAACCAAAATAAGAAAAATAAGTATTGAAAAAATAGGAAAGAAAACCAATGCAATGTACTCATGAAATATTCATTCAATAACAATTGTAATTAGTAAAAATTCAGCAAAACACAAGGGAAGTATTAAAAAATAATATTTCTATGGAGTAACAAAACAAGTTAGAAAATCAAGCTTTATAAGATATTATTCATGGTAGCCTCAAAACACTGTAAAATATCATGGAAATAATGTTAGCATGAAATGTGAAAGAGCAACAAATCTTACAAGAAATACTTAAAGGAAAATGGAAACCAGAAGCCCTGGGAGGCCATACCTTGTCACCGAGCAGGAAAACAGCAGATCCTTGATTTTTTTTTTTTTTTGGCTGCACCTGCAACATGTGGAAGTTCCTGGGCCAGGGATCAAACCCGAGCCACAGCTGTAGTCAGAGCCACAGCAGTGACAACATCAGATTTAACCTGCTGAGCCATGCGGGAAATCCTGGGAGACCCAAGATTTAAAAGAGTAGATACTGGGAGCTTCCGTGGCCTCCATGTGCAAGTACAACAGCTGGTAACTTCATCAAGTTTCACTGGAAACGTAAGTAGCCCCCCTCTGCCCGCCGCTGCATGGCAGCTCCTGCCCACAGAAATAAATGAAGCCAGAAAACAGAGGGGGACTGGGAGCCCACCCCTGGCCTGCTCCTTGGTCTGGGCAGAGTCAGCAACCAGGGGAGGGTCGGTGCCATTATATGAAGGACTCGTGCAGATGACAAAAATCTGAGGATCCTAATGTGCCACAATAAGGAGTGTTTCTATAAACACGAAGGTACATCCTCTCTTGAAGAAAGAGCAGAGTCATCCAAAGTAGCCTTATAGGAGTTCCCATCGTGGCTCAGTGGTTAACGAATCCGACTAGTATCCATGAGGTTGCGGGTTCGATCCCTGGCCTTGCTCAGTGGGTTAAGGATCTGGCATTGCTGTGAGCTGTGGTGTAGGTGGCTGAGGTGGCTTGGATCCTGCATCGCTGTGACTGTGGCGTAGGCTGGTGGCTACAGCTCCGATTCGACCCCTAGCCTGGGAACCTCTGTATGCCACAGGTGCCTCCCTAAAATGGCAAAAAACAAAAAAAAAAGTATCCTTGTGACAGCTGTGTAGCAATATGAAAGTTACCTGGCTTTTATAACACCACGTTTAAAAAATAAGTCATGCAATGCTAAGTATGCAACAAAGCCATGTGAAAAAGAATACGTCTTGGGAAAACAACTGGAGGTAAATGAATAAAACTGAAATTATGTGGTGGTGGAATTGGGGGTGATCTTTGTCAAATGATACTGAAAATATGTTAAAAATGATTTTTGGGTGAAAAGAGCTGCAACAGAAGAGTCTTTAAGCAAGGGTAACTGGGAAGTTCTCCTTGTGGCTCATTGGGTTACAAACCCGACTAGTATCCATGAGGATGTGGGTTTGATCCCCAGCCTCCCTCAGGCTGGGGTTAAAGATCTGGTGTTGCCATGAACTGCGGTGCAGGTTGCAGATGCAGCTCTGATCCCGAGTTGCTGTGGCTGTGGAGTAGGCTGCGGCTGCAGCTCTGATTCAACCCCTTGCCTAGGAAATTCTATATGCCATAGGTGTGGCCCTGAAAAGAATAAACAACAACAACAAACTCAGGGTAACTGAACAATACCACTTGCATTAAGGAGGAAAAATAGTTTATCCTCTAACCTTCTTCTTTTTGGCTGAGCCTGCAGTGTGTGGAAGTTCCTGGGCCAGGGATCAAACCCTTGCCACAGCAGTGACGATGCCTAATCCTTAACTGCTATGCCACCAGGGAACGCCAACCCTTCTGCATTCCTGTCTGAGACCGTTGTAATAAAACACGGATTAACAAAGAGAAAAACAAATAGAAGTTTATTAACCCGAATACATCATGCACACAGGAGTAGCCAGGGGAAAAATGAGTTACTTCCTGAGGCGGCTTAGAATTCAGCCTTAGCTCTCATTCTAGGGAGTTCCCGTTGTGGCTCAGTGGGTTAAGAACCTGACATAGTACCTGTAAGGATGTGGGTTCAATCCCTGACCTTGCTCACTGGGTTAAGTATCTGGTGTTGCTGTGAGCTGTGGTGTAGGTCACAGATGAGGCTCAGATCCTACGTTGTTGTGGCTGTGGCGTAGGTCACAGATGAGGCTCAGATCCTGCGTTGCTGTGGCTGTAGCGTAGGCCGGCAGCTGTAGCTCTGATTTGACCCCTAGCCTGGGAACTTCCATATGCCGCGGGTCTGGACCTAAAAAGGGGAAAGAAAAAAAAAAAAAATATATATATATATATATGGAGGGAAAGAGGAAGGAAGGGAGGGAAGGAGGGGGGAAGGAAGGAAATCTGATTGTTAATATCCATATTTTGCTTCTATGCTGTCACCTTCTTCAGAGTATGAACCACACAGATACGTTCCAGCAAATTTGGCTGACGAGCTGATTGTGCAAACTCATTTGCCTCCATTTGCATTTGGAGATGTGCCAAGAAGAAAAAAATCCCGTAGTAAAAGTACATCAAAAACCTTTCTCTGGTCTGCATATTAACAGGTGTCCAGACACCTGGCTTATTGGATGATGGATTCCTAGAAGCAGAATTTGCTCCATTTTCCGCAAGCCAGGACACTCGCCCCCGCACCCAGCCTCCCTCCATCCCCGCCCAAGGCATGAGAATGTCTGGGTCTTGCCTTGAGATCCGTCCTGCCGGGATTTGCCTTTCCACGGCCTTGGCGCTGACATTCAGCCTCTGCAGCAGCACTCGGCTGCAGCCTTACCCTCCCGATAGATTCTGCTGCCCAGCTAGGCTGTACACCTGTCGCCACGGCGTCCACAGGGTTCAGTTAAATGAGTTGCAGGGCTTCCCCAGGCTCTTAAATTCTAAAATCTTGGTAGGTCAAGTTTGCCTGCCTTTCAGGACAGGAACGATCCATTCTCTGTATCCGTGTCCTCGGCCAGGCCTCCCTCCACCCCCGGATGCCTCCCCCAGCTCCTGTTAATCTTGAGATGGCGAGACACAAAGTCCTTTCCATTTGCTGCTGGCTGATGAGCCCGGCTTGGACCAGAGTTGACTGGGTCACTTCCAAGGTGCCTGTGCACACGTTTCTCGCCCCTCTTGGCTGAAGGCAGAGAGATTTTTCCTTTCTTGGGAGAATATTGTCCTTAACCGGGAGAGGGGGCAGGCCAGAGGATTCTGGGAGGCTTCAGGCCTAGGTTCTTACCCTAATTCCGTCACTAACTGGCTTATAATCCAGGAAAAGTCACCTCGCCACCCCCCAGGACCAGCTTTTGCCTCTGTGAGAGAGGGGGTTGGACTCAGCGATGGTGCAAATGTGGCAGATAACCCCTTGTCTTCTGTGCTGGGCCTGCATGAAGCGTCATGTCAATCACAACATTTTTTGAGCAGAGGCTGCAACCTACACCACAGGTCACGGCAATGCCGGATTCTTACCCACTGAGGCCGGGATCGAATGCGCATCCTCATGGATACTAGTCGCATTCGTTAACCACTGAGCCATGACGGGAGCTCCATTCATTCAGCAGATTTTAATTAAGTGAGGCCTGTGACGGGGCCGAGGATTCAAGGACGTGTTCCCAAACTTGTCTGCTGTGTCGGAATCACCTGGCAGCTTCAAAAATACTGATGAGTGGGTTCATCCTACCTCCAGCAATAGGAACTTCGTTGATCTGGGACATGACCCTGATTTGGGGGGGGTTTCGAGGATTTGCAAGTAAGCTCTTGAGTTTGGGGACATCTGCATCAAGGCGCGAGGCGCTTTCTTCAGGCTGTACCGCACAATAAACGTTTATACTTTGGGTACATGTTGTAGCTCAATAACTGGGCACAGATTTGGGGGGTAAACTGTGAGATCCAGGATCCGTCTGCCATAGGGTCTTGCCTGCGTCTTCCCTTGACTGTCATGGGCCCCTCCGCAGGTGAATCCTGTGTCTCCTCTATTTTTGTGGGAAAAGATAACGGCGCTGGGGCCCAGTAAGGGGCATGGGCTGCAGATAAGCCCATTAACAAGGAGGAGAGGTAAATGGTAGGGAATGGGGGGCTGCATGCGCATTCTCCGGGAGAGAGGTGGGGGCCCTAGTGGTGAGAAGCCGCTACCTCTGGATTCCGTTCCCATCCATACAGTCCTGGGCCTGGGTCTCTGCCAGTCACCTCACTGAGCCCTCTCTGCCCACTGCCCACACACATCTGCAGCCCGAGGGGCCAAAGTTATCCGATGCCCACGTATTAATGGAGCCCCTCAATTCTGGGCATCGCGCCAGGCCCAGCTGTGAATTAAACAAACAGGGAGGGTGTGGGAAAGGCACACACGACCTCACCCAGCCCTGTAAAGTCTGGGAGCTCAGGCAAAGCCTTCTGGGAGATTCCCAGTATGGCTGCAGATGATGCTACAGAGGTGAGTACCCCGCCTCCTTCTCGGTCAGGCTCCCTCCAGGGAAACTTCTGCTTGCGAAGATGCTCCCAGCAGTGATGGCACTTGGAGACCTGCCGTGTTTCCCGATCACCCCTGGGGGTGCCAAAAATACGGGGCATGGAAGGGGAGTTTGTCAGAGACCAGATTTCCTGTGTGTACAGGTTGGGCTGGAGACCAAGGAGACCTAAACATTCATGTGAACTTATACTGATTTCAGGACACACTTGGAACACAAATTGTATGTACATAACTGCACAATACCCTTGTAATTTAAAAAGCCCCTTTACCTCATTTTAAAATTTTAATTTATTTATTTTTACACAGCCATATCTGTGGCATATGGCATTTCCCGGGCTAGGAGTCTAATCGGAGCTGCAGCTGCCTACACCCCAGCCACAGCCACACCAGATCCGAGTGGCACCAGAGACCTACACCACAGCTCACAGCAACAACAGATCCTTAAGCCACTGAGCAAAGCCAGGGAGTGAACCCTCATCTTCTCCGAGACGTCGGGTCCTTAACCCACTGAGTCACACTGGGAACTCCAAAAAGTCCCTTTATTTTAAAAGAAACTATGCCTCAAGACATCACCCCTCTCCTCGCTGGCTCCGTGCTCCTGTCCCTCATCAAACGGGGTATCGATCCTGGAGCCTGCAGGCCAGGCTGAGCTCTGACCTGCATCCCCAGTGCCCCCCAAGGAAGTCAGTGATTTGAGAAGAACCATGAATCAGTTATGCCTTTAGGCGGCAGAATTTATACTTGTGGAAAATTGGACACCGTTGAAATGTTCCAATGCTAGGAGACCCGTTAAACACACACTATTCACCCACTGGCGGGAACATTATGTAGCGATCAAATGACGTTCACAGGAGTCAATAATTGGCTTAACATGGAAAATGTTTATTTTATCAAGTTAGGTGAAGGAAGCAGGATGGAAATTGTATCTACATCTTCTCACTTAAAACCCATCTGGGAGAAGTGCATCCCCCACCTCTGGGAACAGAAACACCAAGACCAGAAAACCCCTCAAGGGAGCAGAGCAAGGTCCCACGGCAGCGATGGAGATTTAGAGGTCATTTCGGTTACTTTCTCCTTTTCTTTTCGACCTTTTCTGTATTTTTCAAGTTTCCCATGATGCGAATTACTCTTTTATGAAGTGGAAAGAGGAGATAATAGTTATACTCAAATTAAAGAATTTTTTATTTTTTTTATTTTATTTTTTGCCTTTTGTCATTTTAGAGCCGCACCCGCGGCATGTGGAGGTTCCCAGGCTAGGGGTCTAACAGGAGCTGTAGCTGCCGGCCTTCGCCACAGCCACAGCAATGCAGGATCCGAGCCGCGTCTGTAAACTACACCACAGCTCACGGCAACGCCAGATCCTTAACCCACTGAGCAAGGCCAGGGATCGAACCCGCAACCTCATGGTTCTTAGTCGGATTCGTTAACCACTGTGTCAGGACGGGAACTCCACTAAAAATTTTTTTAAAAGGAGGGCCAGTTCATGGTCTGCTGGTCTTAGCTTCTTCAGCCATTTGAATGAACACAGTCCCACCTTCATGTTGATGGAGGTCACGGCTGGGGGGAGAGTGAGTGTATCTTCAGGGGAGGCCACTCACAGGATGTCAGCAATGGCCGAGAACCCAGACGCCCCGTCTTTTGGGTCTCTGCACCTAATTCCAAGGCGTGGATGTGTGTGTGTGTGTGTGTGTGTGTGTGTGTGTGTGTGTGTGTGTGATTCCCCACACCCACAAGCAATTCTGCGACATCAGCAGGGAGCCCTGTAGCTGAGAGCTGTCCTCCATTCAGTAGTGCTTTTCACTTTTTATTTTTTCCTTTTTGGCCTCCCTGCGGCAAATGGAGCTCTGTGTTCTTGGGCCAGGGATCAGATCCGAGCCGCTGCAGTAACACGGGATCCTTTAATTCACTGTGCTGGGCCAGGGATTGAACCTTCATCCTGGTGCTGCAGAAATGATGCTACCGATCCCACTATGCCATAGGGGGAACTCACTATTATTTTTATTATTTTTCTATTTTAGGGCCACACCTGAGGCATGTGGAGGTTCCCAGGCTAGGGGTTGAACTGGAGCTACAGCAGCTGGCCTACGCCACAGCAATTTGGGGTCCAAGCCGGGCACGTCTTTGACCTACACTGCAGCTCACAGCAACGCCGTGCAGCCCACTGAGCAAGGCCGGGGATCAAATCTACATCCTCATGGTTTCTTTAACTGCTGGGCCACTTAGGGAACTCCTCTTATTTTTATTTTTTTGGCCATGCTCCCGGCCTGTAGAAGTTCCTGGGCCAGGGATCAAACCCAGGACACAGCAGTGAAAATGCCTATGAGTCTCTAACCACTAGGCCACCAGGGAACTCCAGGGGTGCTGTTAGGATCCAGGGCTGGGCTCAGGAGAACCAGGTAATGCAAGAGCCAAAGGGGACCAAGAATCTGCACACACCCAAGACAAAGGTGGCGGCACCTTCTTTGGAGCAAAATTTTTCCCCATTTTCTTTCTTTTTCCTTTAGTGTTTTAACATGGTTATTGCTAACTGTCGTCCCGATTTACTGATCGAGGGAAATGCAGAGGTTTGGTCAGAAAGATGCTGTCAACATACCGAATTTCAGGAGCCTTGGGACTGCAGCTGGGGAGACCGGACTTTGAGAGCTTTATGGGCTTCACATCACCGCCTTTATTCTCGAGGCAGAACTGACGTTTTCAGGGGACGAGGGAGAGGGCGTTCTACCTGGGGAGCACTTTTGAAGGAAGCGGTGGAGGAAGAAGACCCATAAAAAGGGCCTGGGGAGGGGGGCAGCCAGAGGGAGGACAAGGTGCCAGCTCTCGGGTTTCTGCTTGGGAAGCTCTAGAAATACCAGCGCTCTGAAGTGAAGGGCACCCCAGTTCTGCCGCTTCCCACCCCCGCGAAAGGGCAAGTCCTCTCTCCTGGCTCCCTCCTCTTTCACGTGGAATAACACTGCTGGGTCTGCAATTTGATCGCTCCCTCTGCAGCTGTTCGCTGCTTCACGGACTCCGGGTCAGGGGCAAAGTCAGAGGACTTTATTACCGCGTCCATCACAGCGCGAGCATCAACGTGTGGGCGGAGCGGGGGGCGGCGGATGCTGCACCCGCATTCTGCGGCTCAGGGGCCCTGAGCCAGGCGCAGCCACTGCTTCCAGAGCGGGTAGAATCTTTGTCCCAGGGACACACCCCTCTTTCCTCAAAATTCCTAGATGTAAACACCACCCCAGAAAAGTCCTGGGAAAGCGCAATCTGGGCCTCGCTTGCCTGGTACAGCCCAGGCGCTGGGACCTGCCGCGGGGCTGTCGGGAAGATGCTGAGGACCGCAGCACACCGGGAGGGGCTCTCGGCATCCGCAGCATCACCAAGGCGGCGGTCCGGGGAGGGCGGGGTGAGCTGGGTATCACTGTGCATTTCTTTATGCTTGTACGTTGCAGACACCAGAGGTAACAAAACAAAGCAGCCGCCAGGCGCTTCCGGTCTGGTGCAGGGAGACCCGGGGCGCATAAACCAGCGGGGGAGCGCGGTCCAAAGGGCCAGAGACCCGGATAAGGACCGGGACGACTTTCTCCCTGTACAGGGCCCGACAGGATCCAATTAGTACTGCAGCGGGTGTGGAGAGCAGACCAGGCGGGGGTGTTGCGGCGAAGAGACCAGGCCAGACCCGCCACCTTCGTAGCGCACAGCAGCCAAGGGACTCGCTCTCCTGGGCCTGTCGCCACCCGAGTCCCTCGGGAAGGCCCGGCCCCGGGGAAGCGCCGTCTGCTGTCGCAGGGGGCAGCTTCAGGGGCCCGGAGGGAGAGACCAGGCGGCCTCGGGGCGACGAGCAGGGAATTGGCAACATAAACTCATTCCGGGTTCCAGATGTTTGTCATGAAGGGGAGGGCCGGGGTCGTGTAAAAAGACTGGCTTGTTTCGACG